>OY282641.1:16296305-16369696 GCA_958299015.1 Tetanocera ferruginea | reverse complement strand
CAACATATGAAACCAACCGGTCCCTTTTACATGGCGTTGTCATTGACAGGGGTAAATTGACACCGGCTAGATACCTTTGGACTAATCCTAGAACCGGTTCAAAAATATATCAGCAGGTGTCAATTGACACCTCATAGATACCTTTGGACCTAATCAGTAGCTGGTCTATTTATAGAACACGGTACACTTATACGCACGTTGATAATGAAATTGAATCCCTATTTTGGAAGTTCATGTTTAGCCGAGTTTGCTAGCGTTTACGTTTAGTACTCGACTGATCTGGGTTCAATCCCCGGCAGAGCCACAAAAAATTTATTTTATTTAAAATATATTTTTTTTTTTAATAAAAAATTAAATTTACATTTTTTATTCAAACTTATTTTGAAGGTTTTTTTGGTTAAACAGTTAATATAACGGAATTAGAGGTTAAATTATTAAATTAAAATTGTTGATATATGTAGTATACTTACACAGTCAGGAGACGAACCCACCTCCACCGCGTGACAGTTCAACGCACTTCCAATAAGCTATTGGTAACGATAAGATAAATATAGCAAAACACATTTAAAAACGATTGGTCCCGTTCTGAGTTGAATCGAACCTGTCCTGTGATAGGTTTAATAAGAACTATCACAGGACCGGTCACTTTAGGACAATTGACCCTGCTTTTGCCGTAGGAAGAATATTCGAAACAAAATACTGAGCCTGCAACCAGAAACATTACGTCGTGTTATGTGAAAACTCGCTTAAAAGAGCCAATGTTTGTATCGAGCAAAATGGTGGACATTTGTCTGATGTCTAGTCCATACATAGTTCCCCTATATTTCCATTATATGTATTGAATTTATTTAAAAAAAAAATTATAAAAAAACAAAATATTATTAGAAGAGTAATACATATTTTACATTGGTAGGTCTTATTTGGCCCACCTTTTATTTGCAGGCTCACGTTAGTCGATTCGACTAATAATAAGCATTGTTTTATAATAATTTGTTTTCGAGTTTAGAGGTGAAGTGCTTGTGTTTGAAATTCAGGTTACAAATATGAGTTTCATAAAAAGCTTAAGTGACGATTTTATTGAAAAATTCTTGGAAACGTGCGATGTTAATGGATAAATTTTATATACATTTCAATTTGAATAAAGAATTTACACAAACCAAGTTGTATTTTTTTAGAGAAAAAAAATGGGCTAAAATCAAGCCCAACGCGTTCGTAACTGAAATCAGCTCCAAACCATATCAAAACAAGCTATTCACGTTTGCAATTTATGCCATAAATTGGGCTTGACATTTTTTTGTTTTATAAACACGTCAATTTGTGCTTAATAAGTGTAAACTTTGTTGTTGTTTTTGCTCATCAAGGAAATTATCAACTGAACGACGTAATTCTCAGCTGATTTTTGTTCTTATTGGTATAAAAGTGAATAGAAAAACAGAAAATTAATTAAAAAATCTGGATCAAATAAAAATTGGATCAAATCTTTATAATTGGACAATGAAAATATAATTTTGATAATGCTTGTTTGTCATCCTTTTTTTTTAAATAAAATGTCTTAAATTTTGTTGGCATTTGACATATATTGGACTCAAGTGAGCATATTTATTTTTTGACAAACAAGCCAAAAATTTCTTGTATTGCACGCATGTGGGCAAAATATAAAATTACATATATTTTGCACGAATGGACGTGTTAATTTTTTACAATACTATCACGTTATGACTTGATATCAAGAATATTATGGCTAAGCTTAGAATAACTCCCGAAACAAATTGCTTTGGGATTGTTTTCAACTCAAATTTCCCTCCGTGCTGTAGCGGAGGTCAATGTCAATTAACATTTCAATGCCTTTATGGTGGTTTCGTTATTGTGGAGTTGGACGTGTTCGTCTACGGACTACGGCCAATTTTTTAACACATCGTAGTTGTGAAATAAAACAGATACCAAATTTTTTCTATGCAGAACAAACATAATTGTATTGAAAGTAAGCGTGTACGTAGGTGGATTCCAATAATATTCAATAGTGCAAATCTTTGGATGGACATAGATAAATCAAATCACGAGGAGACGCTGATCAAGAATGTATCTACTTTTCTATACTGGAATCACTTTATTACAGTGTGTAAAAAATGAAAAATGCATTTTTTGTTTAAAATCTGGTTTTGTAAGGTCTAAAGAGTACGTATACAAAACTTTATAAAAAAATATCAAATAGAAAAAAAGTTATATTATTTCTTATAATCGTGTGTCGTTCTTATACTTATAAAGGGTGATTTTTTTAAGAGCTTGATAACTTTTTTTTTAAAAAAAACGCATAAAATTTGCAAAATCTCATCGGTTTTTTATTTGAAACGTTAGATTGGTCCATGACATTTACTTTTTGAAGATAGTTTCATTTAAATGTTGACCGCGGCTGCGTCTTAGGTGGTCCATTCGGAAAGTCCAATTTTGGGCAACTTTTTCGAGCATTTCGGCCGGAATAGCCCGAATTTCTTCGGAAATGTTGTCAAATGTTGTGAATCGTGTTGTTGTTGTCAGATGGGGCTACGTCAAGTCTAAAGTCTACAGAAATAAGCCAGCAACTATTCCAGCTTTGGAAGACAACATTTCCGAAGAAATTCGGGCTATTCCGGCCGAAATGCTCGAAAAAGTTGCCCAAAATTGGACTTTCCGAATGGACCACCTAAGACGCAGCCGCGGTCAACATTTAAATGAAATTATCTTCAAAAAGTAAATGTCATGGACCAATCTAACGTTTCAAATAAAGAACCGATGAGATTTTGCAAATTTTATGCGTTTTTTTAAAAAAAAAGTTATCAAGCTCTTAAAAAATCACCCTTTATATTATCGTTCGTAGAAGAAAATCTAATAACGTGTCTCTCGAAATATGTGTTTTCGAATTGGCTTCGAAAGATATCTAGATTTTTTTTATATTATTTGTTTATGGCTAAGAATTTCGGCCAAAAAGGGGGGGAGGGGGGGGGTTGGAAATTTGATGAAGTGAGTTTTCTTCGTTGTGATAAATTTAATTATTTCTAGCGAAAACGTATATAAAAAACTTGTTTCGAACACATTTTTGATTGAATTTCGAGCGAAAGAGATTCCGAACATGTCGAGAAAAAAACATGTTTTCTTAATTGATTTCAATATGGCGTTAAATCGTGAGTAGGTACAACACATTTTAGGTCCGTAAGTTGAACACCTATTTTTCTTTTGTTTATATTCCGAAACAATTTAATATGATTTCTTGACTTTTGAAATTGACATTGGATCAATTGTAAAATACTTTCACAATATTTTACTTGATTTTTTGCAAAAATAAATTACAAAAAATTTGGCAATTCTTTGTCAACTAGACATTTTTACTTATTTTTTTTTGTGATTATGATGGGGTTGTCAATTTACGAGCCAAAAAATGTTTTTTCCCAATTTAAAATCTTTCCAGAAGAATGATCGCAATTTTTTTTTAAAGTAATCCAATCAGTTTCTTCAGAAAAGTTGTATCTATTGACATGCACTTTCCAACGGTATAATAGCATTCGAAAAATATTTCTTTCGACATAAGTTTTGTCCAAAAAAGCTAGAGCTGTTGAACTTACGGACCTCTCCCCTACATGAGTTTCATGTGTTTTCGACTCTAATCTCATGAGTTTTTTTTCTGCCCTTGTATTTGAAACTCACTCTACTAAACTCATAAAGTAGTTTCCTCGCATACTACATGAGAACGTTTTCTTTAAATAAGTACATGAGATTCATGTATTTTTGATTTATTTTATGAACTGTTCTTGTTCTCGTGGTATTTGTACATGCATTTTATGCTCAAAAATTATGAATAAAACATGTTTTAATTGTATGTATTAATGGCATGTATACACTCAGGGAAAAATAGCAACTTAAAATTAAATAATATCGTCTCAATTTTAAGTTGCTCCACTTTCAAAAAATCGTCTTTAATTAACATTGAAAATCTTCAAATCAAATATGAAAATATTTTGATATTCAACTAGAAGTAGAACAAATCCAAAATAATGATAAGGTGCTTTACCCTTATATTCAATGAAGTGTATCTTCTTGGAAAGTAAGTTGAAAATAACGTTGTTTAGATTTGAAGTTGAAAAAAGTGAGAACGAAGAAAAATATAATTGTCTTAAAGTGGACGACACTTCAGTTTGAAGCTTCATACTTTCGTGTATCAAAATCAATTTTGAAAACAATTTTAATTTTCTGAAAGCAATTGCGAAAGCTGGAAAATAAATCCTCTTGAAAAATAAAATGTTCGTTTGTGAAAATTAAATCAGTGAGTGCAAAGTAAGAAGACAATAAAGAAGAAAGCGATAACATTGGACTCAGGGCAGAATTCAAAAAGAAGTTATGTGTATCGAGGAAGCAAGAGATAATTTCAATTTTTATAATATTTATTTTAAGGTATACATATATTGTTGGAACTTGACATCATATAATTTACATACTCATAAAATACTTATTAAAATTAATTGATTCTATAGGTTCGCTAAATAATGAATTAATTTAAGTATTTTATCAAATGTTTTCATATATTTCAATAAAAAAAAATTTCTCAAAAATAATATTTTTAACTTATTTCTAAGTTAATATTAAAAATGTTGAAGATTTGATTCAAAGTGGTAATCACTTTGATTTATTAATGTAACAATGTGGAATCAAAATATTAAATAATATATTTCAAAGCTAAAGCGTATTTAAAATAAAGACGAAGTATTTCAATGAAATAGGATACCGCTTTGAATTAAATCTAAGTCCAAGTTAAATTAAAGTGAAATACTTTTCATTTCAAAGTGTGTTATACCATAGTTTTAAGTGGAAACAACATTAAACTGGATATGTTTTTTTCGAAGTGGAAACACTTTGAATTGAATAATTTCGTGTTTGGTGCCAAATTGTTCCGAAAAATATTTGAATCGAAGTGGTTTTCTTTGATTTTACGTTGTTTTTTAGCTCAGTGTAGCATTTTTTATTTATTCCTGTATCTTATTCACACATTTCGAGAACCTTACACAGAGGGCTTATGAAATATTCAAGTTTGTATATGAATAGTTCATTTGACTCATGCAATTGGTTCAGAAAGTATTAAAGCAATGCTGTTCACTTTTTATATTTTGTCAAATTTTAAAATATTTATATAGCAAATTTCTTAAATATGTCACTGCAGACGACTTCTTGTTTCTTGTTCAATACACAAAATGTTAAATTGTTCATTAATCTACTATACTATAAAATTTGTTTTGCCATAATATAAGTCCTTTAAAATAATCGTCAAGTCGGCTTTGTTCAGTGATCGCTGTTCAAGTCATATCGGCAGAAAAGAAGACAGTCAGTTATGTCAACTCTTAACAATGATTTTTAAGTGGTTCTTCTTTTTGGTTGTCTTCTGCCTGGTTTGTTTTTAAAAAGAATTGTATACTATATAAATTGCAGTTCTCTCCTTCTTATAAGTATTTTGATGACATCTTTTAGTTCTTACTAGTATCGCCTGGGGCAGGGACCGAAAATAACTCTTATTTTTCAATTTTTAAGTGAAAAAGACGCAATGAAAAACTTGTCGAAGGACTTTTTCAAATATACCATTATGATACAAATGGCCTCAGCTTCACGAATATTAAGTGCCTTTTAAATTTTCGACTAATTCTATAAAAGGTAAAAATTAACTGTTATTTTTTGCCTTTTATTTTTTCGGACAAAAATAACGGTTACTTTTGACTTTTATCTTATCGGTCAAAAATAACAGTTATTTTGTGACTTTTATTTTTTCGGTCAAAAATATCAGGCATTTTGTATTTTTTTAAAGGCCCCTTGACCAATTAAAAAACAGCCTTTGAAAAAACACAAATTGCCTGATATTTTTGACCGAAAAAATAAAAGGCAGAAAATAACTGTTATTTTTGACCGATAAAATAAAAGTCAAAAGTAACTGTTATAATTTCCCGAAAAAATATAAGACACACAATAACTTTTATTTTTGTCGGAAAAAATAAAAGTTAAAAATTAACAGTTAATATGTGACATTTTCGATAAAAACCATAACCGGTACGGTCTCTGGCCTGGGGTCGAAATTCGACCAATTTATTGATTGCCTATTTTATAATTATATGAGAGATGGTTAAAATAAGTTTGAGGCTATAACTCTGAATTGATTGCAGATATAAAGATTTCTATGTTCTTAAAAAAAAATAAAAAAAAATTTTTATTTAATTATTTTTTTAAAAAACAGAAACACCACATTTTAAAAAAATTTAATTTTTTCAAAGAAATCTTAGGGAGTTGCCTTGATTTTTTGATGGCACGGACAGTTTATTAATTTATTGTCAAGACAACATAAATTCATCTAAAATCCGGTATTGACTTTGAAAGATAATAAAAAAATGCAATTTTGAGTTTTTGTTTTTTTACAACAAAAATTATTTTTACCCCATATTTTATGAATAAATCAAATTTTATGGTCTTTTTTTAAAAGGCATAGTTTATATACAAACAAACCAAAAACAGTATTATTTTCAGAAGTTTTTTAAAGTTTATTGATAAGACTTAAATACAAAAAAGAAAGAAATGAAATCTATTCACAGATGGCGGAGATATTGGCTTCCCAATTTAGAACATTCAATTTGAGATAGTCTTTTTCTCGCTCTTGGCATTTGGTTGAAACACACGCTAAATAACTAACGACAATACTAAGAAAATTCATTAAAAATACTTTTAGTTAGAACTTTGCTATAATTTTAATCACATTTGAAAAAAAATTTAACAAATTTACAGAAAAAATTAGAAAAATTGAAATTTCAAATTCAAATTTTTGAATACAAAACACGAACGCATAAACTAGATTTTTTTAAGAAATTCTTACTTTTAAAAAAATTCAAATTCGACCAACTCAAGAACTCTCTCTCTATACAAAATTTTATATTCATCAAAGAGCAGATTTTTTCTCAAAAATTGAATTTCTCTCTTAGAAGGTTGGGAACCCCCTCTATCAGTTATATTATTTATACATACATTCTGCACATCTAGGCAACATAACCTTTTGAATGATATAAGGTTCATTTATTTTGAGTTTCAATTAATACCAAAAAAGCGTACGACAAACTTTAATGTTCACTTATTAATATATAAGATTATCTCAAATTATTGCGAAACTTTATAAAGCCCTCCTCAAATTTCTAACTTTAATCTTTTCAGACTTCATACTTTCATTATTTTTATTCTTGATTCAAAGCTAAAAAAACAAAATAAAACATCACAAGTAAGAAACAAGTAAAGAAAGTCTAAAGTCGGTCTAGGCCGACTATGAAATACCCTAAACCCACTTTCCAGAAACAAAAAATTTTTATTGGCGTCTCCAAGGGCGGATGAAGCCTATATTTTATATGCATTTAAATGTTACACATACCAAGTTTTATTCCTGTAGCTCACAGTTAATGCCTTTATTGTGCTTTCGCTATGGGAGGTGGGCGTGTTCATGTACGGATTACTTCCAATTTTTGAACACACCTTAGTTTTGGTATAAAATACATCCATACCAAATTTAATTTCTCTATGACAAACATAACCTTATTTATTGAGTTTAAAACTTTTTGGGATGTATGGGAAAAAGGCGTGTCCGTAGGCGGATGACGTCCATTTTTCAAAAACCATCTTTGTCTTGTCATAAAAAACATACGTGCTAAATTTTAGCTCTGTAGGTCAAACAGAGGCTTATTTATTGCGTTTTCAATTTTTGGGTTGTATGGGAGGTGGGCGTGTCCGTGAGCGGATGACGTCCATTTTTCGAAGACATCTTTGTGTTGGTATAAAACACATACATTTCAAATTTTATTGTTGTAGGCTTATTACGAGCTGGGCTATGCAGTTTTCAATTTTCGCGTTGTATGGGAGGTAGGCGTGTCCGTGGGCGGATGATGTCCCCTTTTCAAAACCATCTTTGTTTTGTTACAAAAAACATATGTGCCAAATTTTAGCACTGTAGATTAAACAGAGGTTTATTTATTGCGTTTTTAATTTTTGGGTTGTATGGGAGGTGGGCGTGTCCGTAAGCGGATGACGTCCATTTTTCAAAAACATCTTTGTGTTCATATAAAACACATACATACCAAATTTTATTGTTGTAGGCTAATTATGAGCTGAGTTATGCAGTTTTCAATTTTCGCGTTGTATGGGAGGTAGGCGTGTCCGTGGGCGGATGATGTCCACTTTTCAAAACCATCTTTTTTTTGTCACATAAAACATATGTGCCAAATTTTAGCTCTGTAGGTTAAACAGAGGCTTATTTATTGCGTTTTAAATTTTTGGGTTGCATGGGAGGTGGGCGTGTCCGTGAGCGGATGACGTCCATTTTTCGAAGCCATCTTTGTGTTGGTATAAAACACATACATATCAAATTTTATTGTTGTAGGTTTACTATGAGCTGAGTTATGCAGTTTTCAATTTTCGCGTTGTAGGGGAGGTAGGCGTGTCCGTGGGCGGATTCCAAAAATATTCAATAGTGCAGATCCTTGGGTCCATGTGACCACGTGTACCAAGTTTCATTCAATTATCTCAACTCCTTCTTCTTATCCTGTATATACGGACAACACACAGACGGACAGACGGACGGACGGACGGACGGACGGACGGACGGACGGACGGACATGGATAGCTCGACTCACGTGGTGACGCTGATCAAGAATATATATACTTTTCTATACCGGACTCGCTTCGTTCTATGCGTTACAAACGTTTGCACAAAGTTAATATACCCTGACCTTTCAGGTTTAGGGTATAAAAAAAAGCACGTTGAAAATTCAATATAAAATACCGGCGTGTTTTTTATATACCTATCATCATATAATAAGATTGCAGTTTGAGGCACATTCGAAGTTAAATCAAGTTTTCTCTTTAATTATTTCGTTTTTTTTTTTACTTTTTTTCTTAACTTTTATCACTTTAATCCGAATCCATATCGTCTAATTTCGTTTTGGCTCTTGGTTTTTATCTACCAACATGTGGATTTTTATGAGCAAGAGTCTCTCCAGCGCTATAGAAAAATACAAATATTAGGTCCACTCCAAATTTAAAGGAATCTCTCTATACTTACTTTATGACAAGAAAAGCTCGATCATTCATTGTTTCCAGTAGTTTTCCATCAGGTGTGCTTAGATAAATTTGCTGCTGTATAAAATAGTATTCATGTGAAGTGCAGAAATGAAACAACAGAGCAAAAAGAATCAGTATTTTGAACATGTTATATAAGAATTTTGAATCCTGCTGACACTTCAAATTGAATGACTGCAAGAAAACCGTTGTCTGTCCAAACTGTACTACAAAAATGAAAGAATTGAGACGATTGTACTTGTATTTATAAACAATGCTATTTTATAGAAACCGTTTTGATACAATTAGTGCTATAAGAAATCAATTAAGCCATCGGTTTTAAAAAAAAATTGCCACTTTAAAATTTTGTTTGAATAATTAGTATTGTATTAAAAAGGCACTAAAGTTTCTTTATAAAGAGATATATGTATAATATTAACCAATTTAAAACATTTTTTCAACTTATGTTAATCGGTTACTTTGATCATCTTGAATAAAAAATTAGTTTAAAATATATAAAGAATATTCGTTAACCGTTTTATAGTCAGTTACTTTATAAAATATAGTGTGAAATTTAAATTTTCTACTGAAGCTATTATTATTTCTGTGAAAGCATATCGAATTTATTTAAAGCTTTTCACAGAGTCTTGCATGAAGTATAATTTATCATTTATTGAAATCTTCATCTTTATTTCTTATGACAAGCTTGATTTATAATATTTATTATTTCAAAGTTCAAATATCATTTGCTAAAGGTTACAAGATATAAAAAAACTTTTGAACTTTATTCAAATGGCAACACATTCAACAAATTAAACGTTGCAATTAAAAAATTTATATAACAAAATATTACAAAATTATAAGTTTTAACTACAACACTACCTTGCATCTTCTTCTATACGGCACTTGTAAATCTTTAAGTTTAACCATCTTCCTTTTTCATGCTGCTTCTAAACTATTTTGCAGCAATAAGCATTAAAAGAGATTTTATTATGTAAATTGTTAAATGGTCTGTTAATATCAATCATCAATCATACAAAAACAAACACATGCCATCACATACTGCACAACCAAGACTTCCATGCACTTTGTTCTCTAACATATACACACTCACATACTTGACTTAAATCAATTTGCTGTGAAAAAGTAAGAAAACGTTTTGCTTAACTCTTGCATGTTGAGTTTGTAAAAAGTATGCAACATGCTCGAACTAAAAATTGTAGACATACATTTTTGATGGCTTGACATGCATACAATTTATTTTTTCTGCTTTTAAAGAAAGAAATCCAAAAATTTAAAGGTGTGTGAAAAGTGAAAACATTCACTTCAGAACAAAGTTCAAAGTATTAAGATTAAAAAGTTAAAATGATGAGTTAAAAGTAAAAAATGTTAGATTTAAGATTTAAGATTTAAGATTTAAGATTTAAGATTTAAGATTTAAGATTTAAGATTTAAGATTTAAGATTTAAGATTTAAGATTTAAGATTTAAGATTTAAGATTTAAGATTTAAGATTTAAGATTTAAGATTTAAGATTTAAGATTTAAGATTTAAGATTTAAGATTTAAGATTTAAGATTTAAGATTTAAGATTTAAGATTTAAGATTTAAGATTTAAGATTTAAGATTTAAGATTTAAGATTTAAGATTTAAGATTTAAGATTTAAGATTTAAGATTTAAGATTTAAGATTTAAGATTTAAGATTTAAGATTTAAGATTTAAGATTTAAGATTTAAGATTTAAGATTTAAGATTTAAGATTTAAGATTTAAGATTTAAGATTTAAGATTTAAGATTTAAGATTTAAGATTTAAGATTTAAGATTTAAGATTTAAGATTTAAGATTTAAGATTTAAGATTTAAGATTTAAGATTTAAGATTTAAGATTTAAGATTTAAGATTTAAGATTTAAGATTTAAGATTTAAGATTTAAGATTTAAGATTTAAGATTTAAGATTTAAGATTTAAGATTTAAGATTTAAGATTTAAGATTTAAGATTTAAGATTTAAGATTTAAGATTTAAGATTTAAGATTTAAGATTTAAGATTTAAGATTTAAGATTTAAGATTTAAGATTTAAGATTTAAGATTTAAGATTTAAGATTTAAGATTTAAGATTTAAGATGTAAGATTTAAGATTTAAGATTTAAGATTTAAGATTTAAGATTTAAGATTTAAGATTTAAGATTTAAGATTTAAGATTTAAGATTTAAGATTTAAGATTTAAGATTTAAGATTTAAGATTTAAGATTTAAGATTTAAGATTTAAGATTTAAGATTTAAGATTTAAGATTTAAGATTTAAGATTTAAGATTTAAGATTTAAGATTTAAGATTTAAGATTTAAGATTTAAGATTTAAGATTTAAGATTTAAGATTTAAGATTTAAGATTTAAGATTTAAGATTTAAGATTTAAGATTTAAGATTTAAGATTTAAGATTTAAGATTTAAGATTTAAGATTTAAGATTTAAGATTTAAGATTTAAGATTTAAGATTTAAGATTTAAGATTTAAGATTTAAGATTTAAGATTTAAGATTTAAGATTTAAGATTTAAGATTTAAGATTTAAGATTTAAGATTTAAGATTTAAGATTTAAGATTTAAGATTTAAGATTTAAGATTTAAGATTTAAGATTTAAGATTTAAGATTTAAGATTTAAGATTTAAGATTTAAGATTTAAGATTTAAGATTTAAGATTTAAGATTTAAGATTTAAGATTTAAGATTTAAGATTTAAGATTTAAGATTTAAGATTTAAGATTTAAGATTTAAGATTTAAGATTTAAGATTTAAGATTTAAGATTTAAGATTTAAGATTTAAGATTTAAGATTTAAGATGTAAGATTTAAGATTTAAGATTTAAGATTTAAGATTTAAGATTTAAGATTTAAGATTTAAGATTTAAGATTTAAGATTTAAGATTTAAGATTTAAGATTTAAGATTTAAGATTTAAGATTTAAGATTTAAGATTTAAGATTTAAGATTTAAGATTTAAGATTTAAGATTTAAGATTTAAGATTTAAGATTTAAGATTTAAGATTTAAGATTTAAGATTTAAGATTTAAGATTTAAGATTTAAGATTTAAGATTTAAGATTTAAGATTTAAGATTTAAGATTTAAGATTTAAGATTTAAGATTTAAGATTTAAGATTTAAGATTTAAGATTTAAGATTTAAGATTTAAGATTTAAGATTTAAGATTTAAGATTTAAGATTTAAGATTTAAGATTTAAGATTTAAGATTTAAGATTTAAGATTTAAGATTTAAGATTTAAGATTTAAGATTTAAGATTTAAGATTTAAGATTTAAGATTTAAGATTTAAGATTTAAGATTTAAGATTTAAGATTTAAGATTTAAGATTTAAGATTTAAGATTTAAGATTTAAGATTTAAGATTTAAGATTTAAGATTTAAGATTTAAGATTTAAGATTTAAGATTTAAGATTTAAGATTTAAGATTTAAGATTTAAGATTTAAGATTTAAGATTTAAGATTTAAGATTTAAGATTTAAGATTTAAGATTTAAGATTTAAGATTTAAGATTTAAGATTTAAGATTTAAGATTTAAGATTTAAGATTTAAGATTTAAGATTTAAGATTTAAGATTTAAGATTTAAGATTTAAGATTTAAGATTTAAGATTTAAGATTAAGATTTTTGTATAAGTATTAAGTATTTTTGTATGTATAAGTAATGAGAACAACCATTACAACAACATCAGAAACAACTTGTTTGTTAATGCTATGGAATTACTCACACTTAATATATAGATTCGATTTGAGTTTTTAGCGTGAATTTGTTTCCAAAAAGTATTCTGTTTTTCTAGAGTTTTAAGGAATTGATTCTATTTATCTAATTGAGTGAACATTTTTAATATTTTACAAAGTTTTTACTTGTTTGGAATATAGTATAGAATAATTTATTGTTTTAAATTGAACTGAATTGGCATTGTTGTAGAACCACAATGTTACTTATACACACATATACATATATTTTCATGCATGAAATTCTGTGCAATCATACGTTGTGACAATTTTTTACATACCATATGGTTTTTTTTTTTCATTTTCTAACGCACACATATAAATGCAATCTATACATTTATGTGTTGGTGCAAATGTAGGTTTTTCTTTAAAAGATTTAATAAAATAACAAATTTTCCATTTCAAATTTTAAATAAAGCCACAAAAAAAACATTTATTCCAATGTAAGCACAAACACAGTTACAAACGCAAATACACACACTTAGACACATACTCACAGACAAACCAATATCTGTCACTCTATGTCGTTTGTGACTGTATGTCTGTGTTTATGCTTTTGTTGACGCATGCTTACAATAAGCAATGCTGCCAATAATAATAACCAAAAACAACAACAACAACTTTGTTTGTTACTTCTCACCTGCATGCAAATTGCTCTGTTTATATGTTTACATTAGTTTTCTATGCCATGATCATATTCTGCATCATCTACATACAAACACATAAACACACATACACGCACTCATGCATTTGCTGCGTTTGTGCATTTGTCTCTTTGTATATCTTCAATTACACTATGACACAAAAAACGGTTTTTGGAAAAATAACAGGATTCTGTGGTATAGCTTCGATACTATGATTCAAGGTGAGTATAACCCTAGCTGGGTTTCGCGAGTTTGGCGACCGTTTGATTTTTATGGCCCCCAACATATTGTGCTCCTGAGTGATTTCGCCCAAAAAAGGTATCATCACTTTATGCTCAACAGCGCCATCATAGTTAGAGATATTGGTTTACTGTCTTCCGCAATGTTGTAGCTAATAGTCTAATGGTTAAATATAAAAGCAAAACATACTCATAAAATTATTTTTTTCAACACTTTTTTTGAAAAATGTAAAAAAAAAATTTGATTTTTTTTTGCTTTTTTTTGCATAACTTGAAGGGAATCCAAATTTTTCCTATACTATATTCAACAAAATTATGGCCGAAAAAAAACTAAACAAATCTTGTGAACATACTTATGTGATTTGAACATGTCCACAGTACTTTAAAAGCTCCAAAAGATCATATAATTTGGTAAACAAATTTTTATTATTATATTTAAATGTTTTCTTTTATTTTCATACACTTTATTATGATGTAATGAAATTAAGAGTTTACTTCTAAGAAAGCAGAAAACCGAAATGAATCAAAAATAATTCATTTCATGTGAAATCTTAAGAACTTGACCCAATGCAGCAAAACAAAATGCACTTTTTTTGTAATTTTTTTTTTGTTTAAGTGTTTCATTTGAATTATTATTATTTTTTTGTAAAAGTGATCACGGAACTATTCAATTGAAACAATTTTTTGTTATTGCAACTTGATTGATTGTATTTTTCCGTAGGCCAGCATCAAAAATAATTAAGTTTACTGCGTAGTTCCACTAAAGTAGTCTTCGGTAGTGCTTCCGAAAGTTTTTAAGAAGTGTTACGAGCAACAAAAGCACACCAAAGTAAAAGCGAATGCGTTTGAAGTTTTAGTTTTTTAGCACTACCGCAGTAAAATATTTGTTGCTTTCGCTGTTCTTTTGAAAGTAAGTTAAACCCTGTGCCATACTCATATTGAAAAGACAAATTTAAATAGACTGAAAAATGGGAAAGTGTAAGGCAACATAAATATTTTTTGCAATGTTTGTGGAAATTTTACGTCAATTACGGTGCAACAAAAATTTAAGAAAAAAACACGCGTTTTAAGTTCAGCATTTCAGAAAGTGTACCAAAAATGTTATGGGAAAAAGTTATTAAAAATAAAAAATGCGCCCCTAATTCAGTGTGTGCATTACGTTATAATGAACTTTTTGAGTGGGAACAACAAAAGCAAACATCCTTGCGTTTTGAAACGCCGATGATTTGGACCAGAGGGGTTGTGGCAGTGAGTTAAATTATAAATTAAAAAAAAAAGAAAAAATTATAATTTCGATCGCATAAAAAAAAATAAAAATAGCAAAAAAAACAACATGTGTGTTTTATGATCCTTAAACAAATTGCAAAAATTACAACAAAAAACAAGCCACCACATTGGGTGCGAATACCAACAAAATACACGCAGCAGCAAAAACTTTGCAACAACAATGCTATGCAAATGTTTTTTCTTGCTGTAGCAGCGCGATGTGCCGGCGAAGTCAATTCTCAGAATTACAACACACACGAAAATATTGAAGTTGTTGTAAGTGAGCAAATTGAGCAAATTGAGCTATGGAATTTACAACTCTGATTTGGACTAATGCGGGAAGGAAGCACAATGAATCAAACTGCTACGCATGTAAAAATACTGTTAATAGCATGTACACTAAGAAGGCTAAAGCTTTTCAATACCAAGCGGTGTCTAGTGCCAACTTACCGAAGAGACACTCAATAGGCATTGTTCAAATTCCGCAACAACCATCCGAAATAGAAACTGCTACAATTTATAGTACCGACAACGAAGAATGGGAAAGCCATTCTCAATATGTACCGGAAATATTCAACCTCAATACCAATTCTGATCACACAGGGCTGGCTAGATTTCATGGTTAGCAGATTTGAGTTTTCTCAAAGAAAGTCCGAAGAGCTCACCAAATTTTTTAATGAACAAAATATATTGGCGCCAGACGTTAAGGTCACGTGTCACAGAAAGCACCAAAATGAGTGGTGTTTGATGGTACATTTGATGAAGTTTATCAAAACTCTGATGATGATTCTTCGAGCAACTAAGATTTGTTAGACCTTGCTGACTAAATAAATTATCCCAAAAAATACATTATCATCATTTATCACTTGTGTATAATTTAAAAAACAACAAGATCTTTCTAAATTGTTTAAAGTATTGCATTGAGTTAAATTTTTTAAGATTTCGCATGAAATGAATTATTTTTGATTCATTTCGGCTTTCCGCTTTCTAAGAAGTAAACTCTTAATTTCATTGCATCATAATAAAGTGTATGAAAATAAAAGAAAACATTTAAATAAAATAATAAAAATTTTTTTACCAAATTATATGATCTTTTGGAGCTTTTAAAGTACTGTGGACATGTTCAGATCACATAAGTATGTTCACAAGATTTGTTTATTTTTTTTTCGGCTATAATTTTGTTGAATATAGTATAGGAAAAATTTGGATTCCCTTCAAGTTATGCAAAAAAAAGCAAAAAAAATCAAATTTTTTTTTAACTTTTTTCAAAAAAAGTGTTGAAAAAAATGATTTTCTGAGTATGTTTTGCTTTTATATTTAACCATTAGACTATTAGCTACAACATTGCCGAAGACAGTAAACCAATATCACTAACTATGAAGGAGCTGTTGACCATAAAGTGATGATACCTTTTTTGGGCGAAATCACTCAGGAGCACAATATGTTGGGGGCCATAAAAATCAAACGGTCGCCAAACTCGCGAAACCCAGCTAGGGTTATACTCACATTGAATCAAAGTATCGAACCTATAGCGCAGAATCTTGTTATTTTGTTGACTGTTGCACAGTGTTATCTGTTCCTATCACCGTAAATGTATTTCTGGTCAGATTTTGTTAGTTGCTGTGACAAGTGCAAATTTTATGACCAACCTGCTGCATGTTGAGGCTTAACTATAAATGTGATCGGGTGACAGATAGTTCAGACAGCTATAGAGTGGTTGTCAAAAAGCAGTGAAAAATTTGTATCAACTAGACTTACGTGACTAAATGATGATTCATTTTAAGGCAAATTTCTTACTTTTATCTTTTGTGTTCAGTTGATTTGGCTTCAATCCTTTCCATATTTATTATTTACATATTTTTTAAATATTCATTTTTTAAAAATTTTTATAAAGCTTGGTTGGAAACTCTTATAATCGTGTCGGCCATTTCAGTTCTTGAAAGGGCTTTCACCGAGCTTCTTATGATCACTTTGTATTATCTGTATTATTAGATGTTTGCACACAGTTGATCAAGAATTAGGTCCACATACATGTTGACCTGGACTCCGAATGACTAACCTTCATGTTCTCAAACAAATTTGCATGACATTTAATATTCCCTGATGTCACCCAATGTCTGCAAATAGATGACGGCCAATTCAATTTATTTCTATTATAAAAATTCTTTATTCTGATGGAAGATATGAACCTGGGTCTACCATGATTACTGTGTTTAACACACAAAAAAAGTTTTTGACAATGGATTCTGCTAGAGAGGACCAAAAAAAAAGTATACGTGTATCGGCGTTTTGCAAGTTTACGTTTAGTTTAAGTTTAAAGGGGTTTTAATTTTCCTCCTTTTTCAAATTGTTATGGTGAATCGTATTAGGAAACCGTTTCATTCTTATATATTAGCTTTAAAAAGTGTACGGTTGATTTATTTAAAAAACTACGGGAAACATTTGTGTAGAACATTGTTAACCCTCTAGATCTTCAGTGTATTTGTGAAAAAGGGAGCTATTATAAAATGAAAATGAACGTTAAAGGACCAAAATCTATTTTTTAGCTTTTTTCTAAAAAAGAAATATACGGTTGGGACATTTTTACTGATTTTTAGGTACGTTTTCACGTGATGGTCGGGACAAGTAAGAAAATCATACAAATAAGTACAAATCAAATAAAAGTTTTATATAAACTAATTATCCGTAAGCAATTTCACTGTAATAAAAATAAATAAAAATTTAACACAAATTCAAAATTCAAATCAAAATGCAATTTCTCAAAAATAAAAAAAAAAAATAAAAAAATTGGTTAGCGATTTTAATGATCTCCCGGTGTATTCTTGTCCATTACGCTGGACGTGTTAAAATTCTTGCATTCAATTAAAGGCTGGTTCTGACTCAAAAGCAGCTTGTTCTTTTTAGTGGAGTTTGATGTTATGCCATGTGCTTGCTGTACAGTTTTATGTATTTGTGAAGGTATGGGATAGGTTGTACGTTAGGGCGTATCGAATTACATTTTTTTCGAATTTCACATTCGAAGAGTTCTCAAAAGTTTCATTTGGTTGTCAAGATATGCCAAAAAAAAATTGTATGAAAATAAGAGGACATTTTCTTGCCTTGCAAGGACCAAGTTATTTTTTGAGAAAAACAGTAAAAAATAACGATCTTAAAATGCTTTGATTTTTGTAAAAAAAAACTAAATATGTCTTAAGGAAAAAAATTTAAATACAGTTTTACTAGCAATATCTTACCGAATACGATGATACTCACGATTTCTACCCACAGTATCTTGTTTGAAGAATATTCGAAGCGAAAGTTATACTCGACTCGTTATACTGGCACATAAATTTTGATTGTAACCATTGAGTTTAAATTTTGGTGGCATTGCATTCATTTATAGCTTGGGTAGTTGTGAATATGCCCCTAAAAGGATTTTTAGAAATTCGAAATACTTTAGAAGATACAGCCTTTTTTGTGAAGTAAGGTCTTCGTTAAAATGAGCTATTTTTTTTTCGCTTCAAACTTTAAACGCGTTTATCTCGAAACCACGTTTTTCGAACTGGCGGCGATGATATCTCCAGTTCAACTGAACCGATTTTCATGAAATAAAGTGGAATCGACGCAGAATTCACACCATTCTCGGGTGAATCTCGACCATAATTTTAAAAAATTTTTTACTAATTTTTTTTTTACACTAAACTACAAAAAAAAGCCCGAAATTGAATTTGTTTTTTTGAATGGCCGCCATTTTGTCAAAAAAAATCACAAAATTAAGCTTGAGGTTCACCCGAGAATTACATCTATACTGATTATAACCCCGTTTTGTTTTTCATTTCAGACGCTCGGGAGACCCGGAATCGTGGCCGCCGTGACGACACCTTTTTTTTCACCACCAACTTTGAAGTCTCATTACTTTTTGAACAGCCACGTATCGAGGCAAAAAAATTTCTTTATTTACTTTCAAGCTTTTGTAATACAATAAATAAATAAAGTTTTCAATTATTCTTTGCGTTTTCATATAAGAATTTTTTTAAATAGGGTCCAAAAAACGGGTTTTGAATGAGAAGACCGCCTTAAATTGGATGATTTTAGATAATAACTAAGATACATACTTAGATATAATAATTAAGATAATTAATTAGATAATAAAAAAGAGTTCATTTCTTAAATAGATTAAAAATTTAATAAGATTTTTGGGCAAAAATTCTAGAAAAAATTATATATTAATTCATTCTGGAAAAATTAAAAGAAACAAAGCTCAAAATATACTTTGGTAATACTTACGTATATTTTCTCAAAATTTACTTTTTCCTAAGGTGGAATGTTGTTGGCTAAGCATTTTTTCTCCTTTAGATTTAATTTCTTCATGACATCTCCACTCCATCGAATTAACCACATTGGCATAAGTACGGTTTAATCAAACTCTTCATTTTATACACCCCAATTTAATGCTTTAGAACAGAGGTGTTGTGGTAGTGAGTTAAACTATAAATTAAAAAAAAAAACAAGTAAAGAAAGTCTAAAGTCGGTCTAGGCCGACTATGATATGCCCTAAACCCACTTTTCAAAAACAAAAAAATTTTTATTGTAAATGGGCTTGTCAGTGGGCGGATGAAGCCTATATTTTATATGCATTTAAATGTTGATGAAAAATTGCACATACCAAGTTTTATTCCTGTAGTTCACAGTTAATGCCTTTATTGTGCTTTCGCTATGGGAGGTGGTTGAGTTCATGAACGGATTACTCCAAATTTTTGAACACACCTTAGTTTTGGTATGAAATACATACATACCAAATTTAATTTCTCTATGACAAACATAACCTTATTTATTGAGTTTTAAACTTTTTGGGTTGTATGGGAGGTAGGCGTGTCCGTTGGCGGATGACGTCTATTTTTCAAAACCATCTTTGCCTTGTCATAAAAAACATATGTGCCAAATTTTAGCTCTTTAGGTTAAACACAGGCTTATTTTTTGCGTTTTCAATTTTGGTGTTGTATGGGAGGTGAGCGTGTCCGTCTTCGGATGACGTCCATTTTTCGAAAACATCTTTATGTTGATATAAAACGCATACATATCAAATTTTATTGTTGTAGGTTTACTATGAGCTGAGTTATGCAGTTTTTAATTTTAGCGATGTATGGGAGGTGGGTGTGTCCGTGAACGGATGATGTCCATTTTTCAAAACCATCTTTGTTTTGTTATAAAAAATATATGTGCCACATTTAAACTCTTTATGTTAAACACAGGCTTATTTATTGCGTTTTCAATTTTCGGGTTGTATGGGAGTTGGGCGTGTCCGTGAGCGGAATACGTCCATTTTGCGAAGACATCTTTGTGTTTGTATAAAACGCATACATATCAAATTTTATTGTTGTAGGCTAGTTATGAGCTGAGTTATGCAGTTTTCAATTTTTGCGTTGTATGGGAGGTAGGCGTGTCCGTGAGCGGACTCCAAAAATATTCAAAAATGCAGATCCTTGGGTGCATGTGACCATGTGTACCAAGTTTCATCCAGTTATCTCAACTCCTTCTTCTTATCCTGTGTATACGGACAACACATAGACGGACAGACGGACGGACGGACGGACGGACGGACATGAATAGCTCGACTCACGAGGTGACGCTGATCAAGAATATATATACTTTTCTATACCGGACTCGCTTCGTTCTATGCGTTACAAACGTTTGCACAAAGTTAATATACCCTGACCTTTCAGGTTTAGGGTATAATAAAAAATATAACTTCAATGGCGTCGAAAAAAAAGAATAAATAGCAAAACAACAACATGTGCCCTCTGAGCTAATATGGTCGTTCAACAAATTGAAAAAATGACAACAAAAAACTAGCGACCACATAGAGTGTGAATATCAACAAAATACACGCAGTAGCAACAACTTTGATATCAACGAAAGCAAGCAACAACAATGCTATGCAAATGTTTTTTCTTGCTGTAGCAGCGCGAAGCGCCGGCGAAGTCAATTCTCATAATTACAACACAGAGCCCGAACAGAACCAAAGCGACTGACGGCTGGCGGTCCTCTCTCGGCGAATTGAGCTGAAACACGTCTACAACAAGAGCGGCTGGCGGTTGTCGGAACAGAGTTGCTTTTTGTCACGGTAGTGGTACAATTGACTGATAGGGGTGCAACAGACGGACAACATGATTAACATATATGAAAAAATTTGTACTTATTCAATTAAGTGTTCATCAAAATGATAGGGGTGCAACAGACGGACAACATGATTAACATATATGAAAAAATTTTGACTTATTCAATTAAGTGTTCATCAAAATCCATTATGAAGACAATTATTTCGTATATTATTGCGAATTCACATAAATATAACACAGACCCAAAAAACCAAACGTCAGAATATACTAAAAACTAAAAATATTACATTAAACACAGCCAATTCTAAGCAAAAGTATGGCAACATTTATGTTACTCAGAGAGAGGACCGCCAGCCGCCATAGCAAAAATAGAATAGATTCTATTCTGGCGTTTTTCCGTCGCGGATTCGCCCAGCGAATTCGTTTTTGCCGAGTGCATACATTTTCATGTATTCTGCTGAACGGCGAATCCGCCAGCCGTCATCCGCTTTGGTTCTGTTCGGGCTCATACACGAAAATATTGAAGTTGTTGTAAGTGAGCAAATGAGCAAATTGAGCTATGGGACTTACAACTCTGCTTAGAACTCCCCACATGTCCTCTCTTTGATAAAGATTTGGAGACTGCGCATGTATTTCTGTAACACTCATTTTACCTCTTCGATATTAATTTTTTGAAAGTTTTGAGGTAGGCTTTGGATCATAATGCTACATTAACTTCCGTCTTATAGACATTTCCTGCTTGGTCTATAGTAGCATAACTCTTTCAAATATTTTGACATGGGCCACAGCACATATAGTTAGTATCTTACGGTCAAAAAAATAGAACCCACAACAAATGAAGCGAAACAGCTCCATCATGGCATTTTCGCCCAACTGTTATCGGTTTCTGTGATGTATTTTAGGGTCGTATGTATATGATATTTTTTGATCTTCTCACTTATATGGCATTGTCAGATCCGAAGAAATTAAACTTTATTTCATCTGACCAAACATCGTGTTACCAATTTTGTAGAAAGACATGTTTGTTCGCAAAAACAAGTCTCAGTTTGATGTCTGTTGGACTCAAATAGAGAATTTTTTCGGACTTCTACCCGTTAATACTACCTAATACAATAGATATCTAATTATTGGGTTCATTACTGGTGTTTTAAAATCATTTTAGAGTTGTTGCACTAAGGGAAAAAGTTATGTAATCAGTACAGAGACAGCTATGTAAAATCTATGCACTGCAACTTGTATGAAAACGCAACAAGAGCAGTATTTACTGAGTGAAGGGAGCGTGTACTGACTACATATCAATTTATTCACTTTTTAAAAAGAATAAAAAATGTATTCAATACATCATGTTATGTGTTGAATACATATCAGACTTCAATAGATACAAGCAACGTGTACTCAATCAACGTGTTATGTAATTTTTTACAAAAACTTTACTCAATACATAAAATATAGACTCAGTACACGTCCCCCTTATACGATTGAAGTGACACATTTATTCAGTACATAACATATGGACTCAGTACACGTATCTGTTGAACATCGGCACACGATTTTGCTGTTTTATGTCATTCGTTTCTTGATTTTCAAATAAGCAACACCTCTAAAGTATATAAAAAAATCAGAGCGTTGTTTATCCACTGTACTCTAGAACAAAAGCGATGATTGGATAAGAATTAAATGGCTGGGTTTCTATAAGTAATTGTCAATTATTTTGTGAAATCTAGTCATTTCTTTATTAAGTTATTTATTGCAAGTGTTGAGAGGGTGATTTACGCACAGACATTATGCATGTACTCATTGCATAAAATTATGTTTTTAACATATGTAATGAGTAAATGATGTATGTACTCATTATATAAATGTATGCACCAAAAATATGTAATGAGTAAATTATGTATGTACTCATTACATAAAATTATGCATTTAAAATATGTACTGAGTAAATAATGTATGTACTCATTGCATAAAATTGTGTACTCCAAATATGTAATGAGTAAATTATGTATGTACTGAGTCAATAATTTATGTAATACGTACATAAGATCTTTACTCATTACATAAAATTATTTGTAACAGTTTGCGATGAGTACAGTGAGCATGTACTCACCACATACATCCATGAATTCACGACACATATTTATGTGTTGAGTACATAAAATTCTTTATTGACTACATAACCGCTTGAAAGCATTATGTAGTCAATAAAGATTTCAACATGTACTCAATACATGAAAAATGTAAAATTTTTGTGTGCAGAAAACTATGCGATGAGTACATAAATTTATGTATTGAGTCCATAGGTTTTTCCTCTGTGTGCTGAGGTGTAAAATACTTTTTGTTTTGATTTTCGCAACAACAATTGATCGAAAACAGTTGTAGTTTTGCGTTTTATGGCCAATTTGCTGGTTAGACAACTGAAATAATTTCACTTAATATCTATTTTTCATGATATGAAGTACCTATAAAAAAAAAAAAAATAATCTTGAAATCTGCATATCATGAAATTCAATTTGACAGTTGAATTTGACAGCATGCAATCAAATATTGTAAGTGAAGATGGCCTGTTAGTTTTTTTTGTGATTTCAGAAGTCAATTCAACATTATTTTTTCTCATTCTACACTTTTGAATCTAAATTAGCGATACAATTAGGCATAAAAGCAAAAACACATATTTGTTATTTTCTAATAAGTCAAAAAAGAAACTGTTCTTATGACTTTATCTATAGAAAAATGCCATCCAGGTGAGAGTTAAAATTTTGTTTGTTACAAAAGTCTTTGAGTATCTATGCTGTGTTTTTTGGTGAATATAGAATTTTGATAAGAAAAAGTTTGATTTATGAGATAAATATTGATTAAGCCCATGCCTATAGTTTAAGCTGATTCTATAAGTGAAACTGGCGGGAGTAAAAGTAAAACTAGTTATCTAGCACTAGTTAAATTGCTAGTTCAGCAAAAGTGTCATTTACTGCGAGGTTTGCATTATCTAGTTTTAACATGAGGTTAAGCTTAGAGGTCGTCTCTACTTTATTGCGGCTTGCAGTAAAAAGGCTGTTCCATTATATCAAAGTAACTCTATACCTCAACGCTACACGCGCCATTACAGCAACATCAGCAGCAGCAGCATCAGAATCAATGACATAAATTATTAGAAAAAAAATTGCAAGGATATTTCAAGTGATGTTAAGCTGCCAAAAAAACAAAATAAATAAAAAAATAAATTATCGCCAATCTTAATATTTTCGAAAATGCTTTCAACAGTTAAGACTTCAGTGAATCTGCCATTTGAATTAGATTGTTGACGAAATTTTCCGCCTTACTAACTTCCAAATTTGAAGCGTTGCCAGCAGGGATTTCCTTAGTCCTTTGCATCAACGCACACATTAAGCACTCACACTTAGGCAGCCACACAAACGTGCACACAAATGCTTTACACTCACACTCATACAGATGGAATGTCGATTTTTATTATTTTTTTTTTTTGTTTTTATGTTGTTAAAAAACATTCAAAGCCTTCAGAGAGTAAAAAGAAAAGAGAAGAAATAAAAAGCAAAAAAAAAAAAATAATGTCAAATTTAAATCAAAAGTTAATGATTTGGAAAATTTTGTGTAACGTTTTTGCGCCTAAGAATTTGAATGGCTGGCAGCGCTTGTAAGTAACAGTGTTTTTTTTTTTCTTATGATATTTCTAGAAGCTGACAAGCACTTGGTTTCGTTGAACTAATAGCGGGTGAGTGAGTGTATGTGTGTGTGTGTGTGTGAGGTGGGGGTAGGGCTGATATAAATGGAATGATCTACAAATCATAAATAAAAATCATACTTCAATTAATGTGTTTGTTTTGGTGTGTGTTTTTATTTAAATTTTGTTTATATATGATGATTGTCGCAATTTTGTTGGTGATGATTTCATGGTGAAAAGCATGAAAAGAAGCTCTCAAAGTATTTATAGCCAGAATATGACAGAAATTATTGAATATTTTTTGCCTTATTTTACTAATGTTGCCAGAGAAAATTTTAGTTTTTCATAAAATTTTGTTATCATCTTATTGAGAAATTTGTTTTGCAAATTTTGCAGCAATTAAACAATTGTTCAATTATGACAGACTTTGTAATGTCTTTGGAAAAAATATTTAAATTTTTACGAAGAAATTTTACCATTTCAGCAGCAATAAAGTAGGCACCAATTTAATTGCTTTAATTTTATTAACAAAAAAAAAAAAAACATTTCAGCCATTCAATGCACAATATATGTAAATATTTTTGTTTATATCCTTTATTTAACGTTAATTTTTACCAAATCTTACGCATAATCGATACTTATTGTGATATTTTCTTATTTTCCGAGTAAATACATGAGAAAATATTTTCTTACGCTCAAAGAATGTGGTAAAAAATTTATTAGCTTATTTTAATATTTTAAAGCGAAAATCGTGTTCACATACTTTTAGCTATAAGCCTACATACAACCATATAAAATTAAATTTTACTCAATGTGTACTACACATACTCCTAGCGGAAGGAATTTTTTGAAAACCACAGGAGCAGCGGCATCAACAGCTACAACAACAACAATATGAAGAAGATCCTTTTTTTACAACAGAGCAAACCGAACTTTTTTTATCAAAAATAAAAGCTAAATAACTTCAATATTACACCTTTTTAGGTTAAAGAAACAGACAAAAGAGTTGCCAATTAAAGCTTTTAAAAATTTTGATTCTTTGATCAAAAATAAAATCATTTAGTAAATACTTGTTATTAACCTCAAATTATGTTTAACAATTTCAAAATACTAAGTGATTAATTTAGTAGAAAACTAGCATAGAATTAGGTTAGCAAAAATTTCATAATATTTTCTTATATAGGTACTTATATGATATAGAGCATTTTTGAGATCATTGCTTTGATACTTAGATTTGATAATCTCTCGTGAAGGTGGTGAAGAGATTAAAGAAAACGTAACCAAAATCTGAAAAATCTGAATATTGAATTTTTGTTACGTATACGTCATGGTAGCGACTTGCAAATTCAGCGCAAAATTATTGCATCCTTAATCTCTTATTTTAACATAAGTAATCCAAAATAATGATGAACAGTTTTCTAGTGCATTTCTAGTTTCTAAATAAATACTTTCGACGATCTCAAAAAAGTTGCACAGTTTTATGTAAGTATATAAAAAAAGTGTGGTGACCGTGGCGTGCAGGTTAAGTGTGTGACTTAGAACGCTCGGAGCCCGAGTTCGATCTCCAGTCGCGGCGAAAAGTTTTTTCAATAACAAAATTTAGCTGATCGGTCACCACCTTTCTGCAGACAATGGCAAAACCTCAGAGAGTAAATAATGTCATGTAAAGCTTCTTGAGAACATGAACTTTAGCCGTTCGGAGTCGGCATAAAACATGTAGGTCCAGTTCTTGGTCAATTGTGTGCAAACATTTAATAACACACACAACACAATTGATCATAAGAAGCTCGGTCAAAGTCCTTTCAAGGGCTGAAATGGCCAATTTGTTTTTTTGTTTTTTTTTTTTTTATATAAAAAAAGTAATATGGAATTTTTGAAATATATAAGCATACATTTTTTTTCAAGGAAAAAAAAGCAGCAGATTCCTTTGATTGATAAAAAATGTCAACACAAAACACAACTTTCGAAGAAAATCTTGTCAGTTGAAAAGCGAACTTATGTTAAACTAGCAAACCTCCGCGGCCTTGCTCGCGATATGTTTTAATATAAAAAACAATGTCTTATGTAATTTGTTGTATTATTGTTTAAGTATTGTCATATGTATTCAAAATTAAAATTATTTTAAATCTTATATAAATTCATTATTTTTGGTTTTTTTCTGATATCAGGTAGAATAAACCTATTGGATGGATTTCCTATCCTAAAAAGACCAAAATATTACGGAAAAACAGTTCTGCATTAGATAATCACGGACATTTAAAAGGATGAATCTTGTGCTTGGTTTTTTGTCAAAGTAAAACTCGTTGGTACAGAATTATAAACTTATATCCCCTTAAATGTGAGGGAATCAAAGGGATTCGAGGCATTAAAATATTTTCTCCTCTGCTGGACCAGTCAGAATAATACCCTTAACACGTATCCGAACTCCATTGCATACAAATTCGAAAGTAAGTCATCTTTTGTTTTCAGTGCATTCCTCAAGCATGAAGTAAACTTTATGCCAGTATCCAACTGTCAGAACTGTTGAAGCAAACGTACCAGTTTAAAGTTATCGCGAAGTTGCACTCGAATATTCGTGCACAATAGTACAACTTGCTCTTTATGCCAAAATAATGACTTTTAAAAAAGCTTCTTTAAAATCGCCCGAAATCACCGGAAAAAACAAAATTATCCGAGCTTCATGAAATGAACGAATATCTCTTTCGTTAAGGACATTAATTCATTCTTATTATTCTCGATTTACATATGGAAGTAATGTTAAAATAACCTACATAGCTTTTTAAAATAACTATTACCGACCCTGTGTAAAAACAGTAATTGTGTGTTTGCGATTAGAAATTTGCTCATAAAATCCGCGTGTCTTTGATTAATTATAACTTTTATACTCTTCTAACTCCACTTCTATCGAAACATATTTTATTTTATCACGAAATAGCATCGAAAAATTTAAGGGACTTTGCTTTATTTTTAAATATTACTGAAAACCAAATAGAGCAACTTTGAAAAACTTTACTCTTTTTTATTTTATACCTCAGCCTTTGAAATAAAACTCGTTGTAGTGGTTTTTTACAAAATGAATGACAATATTGATAATTTACTTCTTTCAATAATAATTATTTCTTAATCGTTTCTAATTTAGCAAAAACCGTACAAAATTTTAACCGTTAGACTAAGTCGACTTTGATAAGTATCGAATCATTTATTTAAGAATTATGACATTATTTCTGACTTTTTTTATAGTACGAAAAGATATTCAGTTTGTTCATATATATTGTATTGACTACCTATATATCAATTCAAATAAAGAGAATCCTAATGAATAATAAAGCAATTTATGAGATATCATGTTAAATGTTCAACTATTGTTTAAAATCTTAGATAGAAGATATTTTCACTTTTTAATAATTTAAAATTCAAAGTAAAAATTTTATTTAAATCAATGATAAAGTTTATGAGTTATTAAACAAACGAATCTTTGAGATTAATTTTTTTGTAATTCCATAGATATATTCAAGCTCTTTTATACGGCAAGTTGAAACCATTTTTATACCATAAAAATATAAGGTGATGTGATTAAATTTCTGCAAACGCTTGTAACGCATAGAAATAAGCGATTCCGGTAAAGAAAATTATATATATTCTTGATCAGGTGTCATCTCATGAGTCAATTTATCTATCTCTGTTTATCCGTCCGTCTGTGTGTTGTTCATAAGCATAGGATAAGAAGCAGTTGAGATAACTCCATTTTGGTAGACATATTGAAACGGATCCAAGATCTGCACTTTTAAATATTTTTGGAATTCACCCATGGACACGCTTACCTCCCCTACAACCCATATTTAAGACTCCATACATAAGCTTATGTTTGGCCAAAGAAGACACAATTTGGTTTATATTTTATATCAAATCTTAGATGTGTTAAAAATAATGTGTGTAATACAAATAAACTCATACCTTTTTAAAATATTAAACTTTTGGGAAATAAATACAAAAATAATTCTTTATCCCTTAAAATGCTTACAAATAAACATATAAAAAACCCATGAAATGCTTGTGAATATACATAGTACAAAAAACTTAAGTGAATCTTTGTATTGTATCCTTTTAAGGCAAATGGTCTTCAAAACGTCATGCTCTTTAATTTTAGCCTTAAATTTTAACAAAAATTTCGATTCCCATTTTTCTGTAGTTTTACTATTCTGCACACAGTAGAGAGCGAGTAACAATTCTACTGTTTTTATTTGTACAGAAAAAATTCCCACTGCAAATAATGATTACGTTGAGACAGCAACAAACGAAAAACTCATAAGAATTTCTAAAATAAGAAATTCCAATTGAAAAAAATAAAGCAAAGACACAAATGCAAATATCTAAATAAAGCAAATATTAATGTTTAACACATAACCATGTTGCTCTATTTATTTATGTTTAAAACAGCGCGCAGCCGCAAATCAACACAACATAACCAGTCGATTTCGCAGTCGCAACTAAATTGTCTCCTTCTCGTTCATCGACTTTGCTTAAATTTCTGCACGAAGTATGTTGCAGCATTTTGCAGCGAAAACAAAATGTGTGCGTTGCAAACAACGATAGCCATCGAAGCTATCAACAATCGACCTGCTTGCAAGAAATTTGAAGGAAAATTAATGAATTTTTAACTAAAATATAAATTTTACGAACAAGCTATTGATCTGAGATATATGTCACCACTGACTTTTTTGTTGGAAACGGCAAGATCTTTCATTTGTTCATACATCATACCCACCTAACTGTTAAGGTGTAGGCAGCATATGGAAAAAAAGCGATTAATTTGATGGAAATATATTGACTTTAGTAAGATTATTGGCCAAAAACTTCTTAGCTTTTTCATAACTTAAAATTCTGAGTATACAAAGACAGTCTAGAATAATTTATTGTTCGATTAGTGAAAATTTCATTCAAATCAGTACAGTGGTTCCGGAGATCCTGAGCATCATACATGAAAAAAGCGAATCTTGGAGTTTCATTTTTATATAATAGTATAGATTATATAAAATTTTGCTTAAGAGGGGACATGACATTGGCAATGTTGCCAGAATAAATTTATTTTTATAACCAAAACACAAAAAAAAAATAGCCAAAATATAAAAAATATAGCCAAAAGATTAATTAATTGTATTAGAAAAAAACATTCATACCTATTTTAACTAACTAGTTTTTTGTAGAACATAGTACCGTTTCTTACTGGAAACAAATTTACAAACATGTTTTTTTTAAATATGTTATAAAAATTTATATGTTAAGAATATAAGAGCATATTTTAAACATTTTTAAGGTATATATCCTTTAAAAAGACGGACCTTTAATATAGAAGGACCTTAGCTCATTTATTTTTACTTGATAAGAGTAGAAAAACTTCATAAAAACAAGGTTTGCATTTTCGGAAGTAAATAAGTATTACATTTTGTTTTTAGCTTCGAACCAAGGATTTCAGGTGTCAAACCTATTCAGTCAAGTCTGCCTTGGTTCAGAAATCGGAGATAGATAAGTAGGCGAGAAAGTGAAATCAAGTGAAACAAGTGAAGAATGTTTTATGTGTGGCGGAGTGCTATATCAACTTTCTTTTCCATGCTGACTTGCTTAATTTTACTTTTGAAAACAAACCACAATTACTTTCAATGATCAAAATTATATACATTGTTGCATACTGGCACATGTTGCATACTGGCACTAATGTGGTACATTATTCGAGATGTCACATGTCAAACTATTGGATATTCTTGCGCTCGGCTGTACAATTAGCATCACTGGTCGTGTTCAAATCAAGAAAGAATTCACCCTCGCTTACAAATTTTAAATCATTTCCCTGAATCATTTGGAAGACGATTGGCAGAGAAGTGGGTTTTGAGATGCACCAGTGATTCATCCCAAGATGGATTTTTCAAAAATGTTCAAAATCTATCATGATAGTATGAAGCAGGCTCTGAAAAATCGTTAAAATCAATCAAAAAGTTGAACTAGTATAGTTTCAAAGCAACGTCGCATTATATCGAAGCGAAATAAAAACAAATTCACAAAACTTCATCGAATCCGGACAGAACAATGATGCTTCGGAACAAATTGCTGAGGACTCTTCAATGGACTTCGTTTGCCACCCTTTCCGGCGAATTTCTTATAATTCCTCTCGGCGGTTCATTGGCGAATCGTCCCGGCGAATCGGCTTAAGCAGCTTCCAGTCGGTGATACCCGTATGATTCTCAGATGAGCTCAAAGGCAAATGCTTGATCTGCCAAGCGATTCGCTGCCGATTCTCAGGCAATTGAAAATGTTATATGTAAAATAAAAAATGAATTTTCGCCGGAATGCAAAAGCATAGCCAAGTAAAAAAAATAGCCAAATAAAAAATAAAATCACCAAATAGCCAAAACTGATCACGAGCAAAAAAAATAGCCACTTTTGGCTATAAATAGCCAAAACGGCAACACTGGACATTGGCCGTTTCTTGAAATTTTTTTTTTATAATATTGTATTTTAGTAAACATTCTTAAGATTCTAAGATCTAAGATTTCTACAGATTCAAAAGTTACAGCCGGATTAGTGAGAGCGCATTTTTATTTTTCTGTGTTCACAAACTTTGAACGCGTTTATCTCGAAACCATGTTTTTCGTACTGTTTGCGACACTAGCGGGTTTATTTTTCACAAAATATTTTTTTAAACTTGACTCGCTCGTTTTGATTTTTTATGAATTTTTAAAGTCAATAATTTTTTTTGAAAAAACACACTTTCAAATTTGGAACATCACCAAAAATTTAAAAAAATTTAAAACTAGTAAAATCCTTTTTGAAGGACGTGGACATATTTTAAAATTAATGTTTTTTGTTATAAAATTTAAATAAAAAAAAATTATTTTCATATCTGATGAGTTATTCATTCACAAAATTGAAGTTTTGAAATTAAAAGAAAATTTTTATAATTTTTCCTGCTAAAAATCAAAAAATTTTGTTTTTAAAGAAATATGAGAAAATGCATTCCATTTCTTTTGCATATCGTAAAAGTGTCCATATTTGCTACTTTGGATGATTAAAACTATTGCTTACTGGTGCGATGAGACTTACAAGAAAAAAGCACCCCATTTTTTCGATAAAATATTTAAATATAAGAACAGGCCATAAAAAAATAAAATTGTTGATACCCATGTTGAGTACTTTTAATGTAATAAAATTTTTTTCCTAAAGAAAATAAATGCATTTTAATTAAACAGAAATTTTATTATAAACAGTAACAAATTTAAAAAACCAAAAAAAAGGTAAGTTTAAAAGTGTCTTAAGTCCAACAAAAATTAATATGAAATAATTGTGTCAACATACTTCTTTGATATCAACTAATCATTACTAAAAATTACAACAACAAAATTACAACAAAATTGTTTTATGAAAAATTGATGCCATCGTGTGTGGTTCTGTAAGAGCTTTCGTTTGATACCAAATTTGTAAATGTTTCCATGGGAAGTAGCAAAGTTATAGCAAAAAAACGAAATTTTCGCTGATTTTTGAACGCGAGTTGGAAACCCTAAACCATCGATTGAGCACGTATAAAAAAATACGTCGACCAAAAATCATTCAAATCGGAGACTGTCACCTGAGGACCTTTCCTTGTGAGTAACAGTTTCTCTGTTTTACAACAAATTATTTTTACAACATAAACAAAACTTCAAAATATTTACTTCTTGAATTAAAAATATGTACATGGAAAAAAAACTGTTGACTTAAAATATAATCACAATGGATTTAAAGAACTGGCAACTTTATGTCCTACTGCATTTGGAACATATTTTATGCAGGATCTTATTCGACATAAATGGCAACTATGGCAACCAAGGCCGTTTGTAGCTTAGAGGGCACAGCCGAAGAAGACAAAGTGCAAGATGAAGCAGCATTTACACGGTAGCAAAATAACAGGCCATAAATACTGACACTCTTATGGTGTGTATAAGATACACAACCAAACACATACAAAGACGCTGCCTCATGCATGCACATGTGAACAACTATTATTTCACTGGTTCAATATTTTCACACTTAAGATCTTGAGACTTGAATTGTTGTAGTTGCTGTTTTTGTTAAGGTTGTTGGTGTGTTGGTTGCTGTTGTTGTGTTAAGAAAAGAAAAAAAAAAAAACAAAAACGCCAATAGCATTTGTGCAGCAGCGAAGACAACGACTGCACTTAAACACTTTTACATTTATTTATGTCTGCTAGTGTGTGAGTGCTAGCGTGTGTGTGTGTGTGTGCGAGTGTACAAAATGAAGCGCATGTTTGTAACTGAAGCGCAGAAGAAGCGACTAAATTGCCTTTGGTACTACTTTTGGTAGTATGTAGAAGTATGAAATTTTCCAACAAAAAATTAAAAAGATGTACAAAAAATAAAAAAAATAAAAAAAAATTGTTGTGTAAACAAAAACACATGATGCAACATTATATCCTGCAAGCATTCGCTCAACGCTTACAAGGATAAGTAAGTAAGCAATGACTGAGTGAAGGAGGATGTAGGTGAGTGTTGGCAGTATTGAAGGTGTCACCAAACAGGTGATGCTGAGCGCAGCGTTATATTTATGCACAACATTTAGTATTTCAAGTTTAAGTATAGCTTAGGGCAAAATCTTGTACAGCACAAAGTGGCAAGACTTAAATTTAACAAAAGAAATGACATCTAAAATAAATGTTGAAATTAAATACATTTTAAGTGTGTGAAGAAGCACATTAATAAGACGGTTACTGAACATAAAATAAAGTTTAGTAAAATAATTGCATTGTAATTTTTAAAAATTCTTTTAAAGCAAAAAATTAAAATAAAATTTGTTGCTACGTTTTTCTTCCTAGACGTTTACACACTTATAGAAAATTCATAAAAAAATATTAATTTAATCTTTTAATATGTTTAATGAAATGATCAACAAGCTTTGACATTTATTTAAGCTTTGTACACACAGACATTTATTATATGTCTGTTTGTGTATGTTAGTTTGTAAATCACTATTCAATGTCTTATTCAGCAGCTAACAAAGCATTGTCTACTCTTTGTTTTGTCCATCTAAACTAATTAATATTTGTGATAATTCTCTACTTCATGGGTCAGTTATTTACATGAATGTATGTTTACATTATATTAATAATTAGTACAACAAAATATCAAGGCATGCATAAAGTTCATTATACTTAGAAACAGCTTTTGTTTTCAATGAGACAATCGTCTCATATTTGTATTATATACAAAAGCTTTTAATCAGCAATAATATTATCTGAGCATGTATAAGTTTATTCCTAAATGCATGTGGTTTTATGTGTGTTTCGGCATGGGTGTGTGAGTATGAAGTATAACATGCATTTAAATTTGTTATTTAATCACATATTGTGTGCTTATGATGAGCTTGTAAAGTTATTTAACGCTATGATAGACAATGCATAGCACACACAAACACACGAACATATACTTGCACATATTTCTTTACACACATTTAGCTTTCATTTGGTCTGTTGCAGTAGTTTTGGGTTACGTTATCGAATGTCCTCAGGTAGTACAACAGCCTACTTGAAGAATATTTTCAATGTCAACTTCAGATGGAAGCTATTAACGTTCAGTTTTGTTTAAGGCATACAAGAGTTAAATATTTCAAAATTTTGGACTAACAAACTAAACAGTAATAAGAATTAAAATTTCCAATTTTCTATTTATTAAAATTTCCAATTTTAAGATTAAAAAAACTTAACTTTATTGAAAGATAAATGTAAGTAACTAAATATTATCTTTTGCTGCCTACGCGAATTCAGTAGTTGAAACAACCACTCAAATTCAAAAACTAAACTATTTTAAATATTAAATAAATAAAATACATATAAATTTGAAAATGAGAAACTCCAACTCTTCGAGGTACAGGCGTACGTTTTCATATAATCATTGTTCTCTTAGGGGAGTCACGACAACACAGCCGTCAAGTCTTACATTGAAAAGATTTTTTGGTAGTTTTACTGTAGACTGGAGAAGAGTATCAAGAAACTAAGTTTTTCGGAGAAGATTTGAATTGCAACTGCATGGAATAGGAAAATCAAAATGAACACTATCGATTAAGCGATTGTTTTTATAGCTACCAATAGTTCATAATGATAGAGGAAATTGACACCAATTATAGGATTTTTTACGTCCGCTAATATAACCGAAAATATTCCATTAACCTGTAAAAAACCCGGCTGTTTAATTTAACTTGAAGGTCTAAATTTTCAACTATTTTTTTCAAAAGTTTTGACCCAAAAAATCACACAATATCTTTAAATTGTAGGTACATCCTTCCGGTACTTCTATAAAGAGAGTATATAGAGTGAAAACTCTCAAAATTTCAGCCGGATCAGTCAAAAACTTTTTTGAGGTACAGCACGAGCATTAACCCATTTTGTGCCACTGTTCGAGTTTTCGAACAGTAATATTTGCTGTTTTCAACACAATTATTTTCTATGACGAAGTATACGCGATGCAAAATGCAATGATGTAGTGTTATAGGAAATTTTTCTGGTTTTCAGAAAATTATTACATTGCCGACCCCCTCTCCTCCATGGGTGCTACGAGGGGGTGTTGAAAAAAACCTTACATATAGACCAATTTTCTAAAAGGAAAATAAGACATTAAAAACAAATAATTTTTCAAAAGTATATTATTTTTGAAGTAAAAGGTACAAAAAAGTGTTTTGATAAAGTAACAGATGCATGTAGTACAAAAAAAAGTCTCGGAGCGTTGAAAATTAGCTGTTCAAAAACTCAAACAATGGCCATAGCGCACAGCTAATTACCACAAGTTATGAGACTGCAGCTGGGTATGTGGGAGCGTGTTTCGACACGTTTAGCGCCAGCAGTTAATATTTTTCGCACTACTTGATGTGTTTATTGGCCTATAAACGTATTTGCGCTACAGGAACTGTGCGGAGTAATCGCTTGGGCCATCCAGGCCCTGGTTTGGAGACCGGCAAAGCATTGCCAAATGGTATTAAGAAATGTATTTTGTTTTGGTAAAATTGCGGTTCTAATAATGGTAGCCTAATTATTTTTTTAGGGGAAAATGATGCAAAATTTGATGCAGCCAACAATATTGTCTGTTGTTGTTGGCAGGACAAACATGAGGTAACGTTGCTGTCAAATTACATTGGAGTTTATCCGACTGTAATGACTACACGCAGGCAGAGACAACAAGAAGTGCAGCCTAGCCAAGTCATTATTGAACAGCCACAATTAACCCGACACTACAATATTTTTATGGGTGGCGTAGATCTCCACGATAACGCTGTTTCCAACTACCGCGTTTGTACTCGTTCAAAGAAGTGGTATTGGCCACATTGGCTAGCTGTTCTTGAATTTTCTGTTGTCAATGCGTGAAAAATACAAGTCTTTGTAGACAAGCAACTTGGACGGCCACCCATTTCACAGCTTATTTTTCGTATACAATTGGCAACGAATTGCTACTTAAGTCTGATGAGGTTGAATGCGAAGACGTTTCAAGTCCGTCTGATGGAGAAGACACCACTGCGGAAAAAGTTTGGAACCGCAACGGTCATGTCCTCGTGCTTCCGGACAACATGAAGCGGTTACGAAACCTTAAAATAAGGCCAGAAGGTGTAAAGTTTGTCACAAGCCTATATTAAGAATGTGCAATAAGTGCCAAGTGCACTTGCACCTCAAGACGTGCTTTGCCACCCACCACAAATGGTAATGTAAGAGCCCGAACAGAACCAAAGCGGTTGACGGCTGGCGGATTCGCCGTTCAGCAGAATACATGAAAATGTATGTAGTCGGCAAAATGAATTCGCTGGGCGAATCCGCGACGGAAAAACGCCAAAATAGAATCTATTCTATTTTTGCTATGGCGGCTGGCGGTCCTCTCTCTGATTAACATAAATGTTGCCATACTTTTGCTAAGAATTGGCTGTGTTTAATGTAATTTTTTTTAGTTTTTAGTATATTCGGACGTTTTGTTTTATATGTGTGTGTTATATTTATGTGAATTCGCAATAATATACGATATTATTTTCTTCATAACGGATTTTGATGAAAACTTAATTGAATAAGTCAAAATTTTTTCATATATGTTAACCATGTTGTCCGTCTGTTGCACCCCTATATGTCAATTGTACTACTACAGTGACAAAAATCAACTCTGATCCGACAACCGCCAGCCGCTCTTGTTGTAGACGTGTTTCAGCTCAATTCGCCGAGAGAGGACCGCCAGCCGTCAGCCGCTTTGGTTCTGTTCGGGCTCTAAAGCTTAAAATTATCCAATACAATAAGATAAACTGAATACAGTTAAGAATACATGTGTAAAATATGCTATATATGCCGGAAAAATAATTAAATTTTGTTCCAGTCAATTTTTGGCTTCTTTTCAGTCATTAATTCTAATATTTATTCACTTTGTGTGTAAAAGCTAATATTCAAGAAATGGCCATTGTTCGACTTTTCGAACAGCTGATATCCGCGAAACTATAGGCGATAGCGAAGTTCTGAGTTTAGGGAGCCCCAATTGCCCTAGAAAAGTAATTTTTAATAAGAAATTCGAAAATTTTTGCAGCTCTGCACAAAATTGGTTAAAAACGTAAAGTGAAAAGTAAAAGTCGAGATAATCACGTTTAAAGTTTCCGATATAACTATAAGTTTAAGTGACGTAGTTGGCCTTCTCGAAAAACTGATTATCTTGGAGCTGCTGCTGTTTAGGAAAACTTTTAGAGCTTTACTATCTTGAGTTCCTTCGGATGAGATTGGTTCCTTCGGAACTGCACACGAGAAAATTTATAGCTAAACTGATTCAACTGTTGCAATCTATTGTAGAATTTGCAATCTATTGTGAAAGAATCAATGTTCTGACTCAAGCACTTCGACTATCTGACGGTTTCGAGTTCGGACGTTTTTGAATATAACTTTGTAAATATTTAATAATTCGCTTTTTCGTTTTGCAGTATATTTTTAAAATATTCTACATTTGAAATATGAATAGAGGCTTACAAACTGTTTTTATGTAAAAACTTATGTAAATCGTTTCCAATAATAAAATACAAGCTAACAAAAAAAAAAAAAAAAAATTAAAAAAAATATACCCAATAAACATTGTGGCCAGGGGTGATTTGATGACGAATCGCTTGTAAATAGTTTTTTCGTATTATTTTCGAATAGTTTGGTTTTGTCTGTATCAGAGGTTGGCTGGATGCTTAAGGAAAGCACCGTTTAAATTTGTTTTGTTAAATAGCACAAATACTTTGTTTAAAAATTTAAACTGAGATTAAAAGCGACTTATTTGAGCGAATATCAAAAACATTTCAAAAAATTTATTTTTGTTTTGTTTCCAAAAACATCAAAATATTTAAAAAAATTTCAATAAAATTATGCTGAATGCCGGTTTTAACATTAAAAAACCTGAATGAACACAAAAACAACCCAGCATTTTTGTGTTTAAATTCGAGATGAGTTGACGGTAGATGGGTTAAGAAGGGTTGACGGGCAAATATATATAAAACTTACAGAGTTTTTAATTATTTTTTTTTTGCTTTTTCAACTTTGGTGATTCGTTTAAGAATTGCTTGTTTTTAACCGACTTCAAAAAGGAGGAGGTTCTCAAGTTGGTTGGTTTCTCTGTTTTTTTTTTTTTTTTTGTTGTGAATGTATGTACATCGATTACTCCTAAAGTACTTGCCCGATTGCCGTAGTTTTTTGTCAACATATAGAGACCATCAACGCGAAGGTGCCCGTCTATAAAAATGGGCGGTATTCGACAAAGGGGCGTGTTGCTATAAGAAAAACATTGTATCTCAGTAAATATTTCCATTAGAGAAATAAAATTCACTGTTAAATTAGAAGGGTGTGGGCACAAATATTAAAAACTACAATCACTTAAGTGGGCGTTGTTCTAAAAAAGGGTATGGCAATATTGGAAAAACTCTGTTTCTCGTATAAAATTGACACTAAAGAACTGAAATTTAGTACAGAGGAAGGCACAATTATTGAAAATTACTATTAAGAAAGTGAGCGTTATTTGACAAAGGGGTGTGGCAATATAAGACAATTACTGTATCTGGAATAATTTTGACACTAGGGTACAGAAATTTATTACAGCGGTAGACACAATTAATACAAATTTTTGTAAAAAAAAAATGGGTGTTATTCCATAAGGGGTGTGACAATATTAAAAAAACACTGTATCTCGAGTACTATTGGCACTAGAATACATAAATTTAGTACAGAGGTAGGCACAAGTATCACAAATTACTTCCAATAATTTGGCGGTATTCCATAAAGGGGCGTGTCACTATAAGAAAAACACTGTATCTCAATAAATATTGACACTAGGGTACTGACATTTACAGCAAAAATGCAAGGGTAGGTACAAGTAAAAAAAATTACAGTCAATTAAGTGGGCGTTATTCGACAAAAAGGTGTGGCAATATTATAAAAACTTTGTATCTTCAATAATAATGACACTAGAGTACTAAAGCTTACTACAGAGGTAGGCACAAGTATAAACAATTAATTTCAATAAAGTGGGCGTTGTTTGATAAAGGGGTGTGACAATATTTGTATCTTTAATAATATTGACACTAGAATACTGATATGTAGTACAGAGGCAGGCACAATTATTACAAATTAATACCAAAGAAGTGGGCGCTATTCGACTAAGGGGTGTGGCAGTGTTTGAAAAAAATTGTATAATATTGACACAAGGGTGATAAAATCCATTGTAAGAAAGGGTAGAATTATTGAAAACACTATGACAAAGTTAGCGAAATTCGACAACGAGGCGTGTCACTATTAGAAAAAACACTATATCTTAGTGAATATTGACACTAGGGTATTGAAATCAAAACAAGCATAGGTAGAGTTATAACAAAACACAATGAAGAACGTAGATTAGATTCAACAAACAGGCGTGTCACAATTACAAAAACACTGCATTTCAAAAAACATTTTGTTTCAAAAAACATAAAAAAAATTCAAAAAATTTCAATAAAATTATGCTGAATGTCCGTTTTAACATTAAATTGTGTTTAAAATCAAGATAAGTTGACGGTTGATGAGTTGAGTAGAGTTGACGGGCAAATATATATAAAACTTCCAGATTTTTTAATTTTTTTTTTTTGCTTTAATGATTCGTTTAAGAATTGCTTCTATTCAATTGGAAGATTAGTTAACGAATTGCTTATTTGAAATAGGAACATTTCTTAATGAATTAATTTTCTAAGATTTGGCGACTCGGTTACGAATTGCTTTTGTCAGTTTGAACGATTCGTTAACGAAGGAGGAATACATAAACGATATCAAAAGTGAATCATTTTGTTTGTTGGGAGGTTTAAAAATACAAAAAAAAAAAAAAAAATATTGTTTTTTTTTGTGAAAAAAAGTTTGTGAACAAAGAAAAATTCAAGTAAAAATTAAAATGAGCTCTCACTTGTCCGGCTGTTACTTTTGAACCCGTAAAAATTGGTTCATGAAATTTTTTAAAAATCTTCAAAATATTTACTTAAATACAAAATTATAAAAAAAGTATATTTAAAAAAATGGCCAATGTCATGTCCGCCATTAAGTAAATTCTGTCTTATCAAAATAATTATTCTATTCAAAATATACTTGAGTCAAGCAGATATTTTTTGAGCAATCAAATTTATTTAACTGTAAAATTTAAAACATGAAACTACCTAACGTAGTTGTTGATGCCGATACAGTTAACAGTAAATAAAAATTTGAGTTAAAATAAGGTAAATATGGCAGCAAGTATTAAAATAAGTTTAAGTAATAATAAATTAAGTTGGCAATTTTACTGAAATAACAGTTAATAAATATTTAAAATGTTTTTGTGAAGTCACTTTATTAAGTCAAGGCAAACTGTTTAACTCTTCATTTAAAATTACAATTAAAAGTTGAAAATATATTCGATTAAATTTTAATTTTTGAAACAACTTTTAAAGTTAAAAATATTACTCATACGCCTCGTTGTACGCGCTGGCAAGGCTAGAACCGGCTGCATTATTAATTTTAAAAGAATAATTTATATTAATATTAAAAATAAAAATAAAAATAACAAAATCACTCTTTAAGTTGCAAAATTGATTGAAAATTAATTGAAATTATATGACAGGTCAGTACTTGTCATATTGTTATAAATTGTTCGATAGAAATTAACATGTCTTCGCGATACAAAACAGCACACGTGCCCACAGATTCAGACACATATAAGTAGATATCAACAATAACAACATGAAATCATGGCCGCACATAAAACAATACATAAACGTATCAACGCATCTATGTAGGCACATAGATGGCGATATGCAGCAAAACAATAAAACTTTACGATAAGCACATTAATTTTAGTACTATTTGTATGCGTAGATAAATTTGATGGCTGTCATAACTACAACAAGGTAGTATACCAGTGTTGCATAACACAGTCAAACACACAACTACAGTCACACTCTTACTGCGCGCAAGCACTCAAGTAAGCTTGTGCTTAAGTGAGTGTAAGTTTGAGTGTGTGTTTGTTACTAATGGCCAAGCATAACAGTCAAGCACATGCTATAAATCCACATTAAGCAATTAATATCAATTAATTGTGCGCTACAAAATTAAATTATTTCATTATATAAAGCTAAAACTAACAGCAGGCAGCAAGTAGTAGTTGCTGCACGCTAGTTGAAGGTCACACTCGCCCATAGTTAAAAGTAGTTGTAGCACAAAATGTTGTCTTATTTTAAATATATGGCCCCAAGCGGCGGCCAACGCATAAATTATCAGCATCGTATTAATAACAATTAGTTGTTCGTAATGTGTCATAAATTTAAGCTTTAATTCTTTTAATTGATTGATTTGCTATAATTAATTTAATAAGGTGGCAATAATTTGTGTTCTATCTTATGCGAGAGTGTGAAAATGCAATCTTACGAATCACTGTTTTTATTCGCACTACTTTGTGATGCTTTGAAGCACCTTTCATTTATAGCTGATTTGCATCCCGCAGCGTTTAAATCTGATTGGTTCATTTGAGGTTAATAGCTATATATACATATATATTATATCTCAAAATCAATTATCTTTGCAGCAAACAAGCATAGAAAGATACAACGAATTTCTTAGAAAAACAAAGTTGCTATCCTCAGCACGATTGGCTTACAAACAGGCTCTGGAAAAGCAAAGAATGGTGAATGCACCATACATATAACGCAATCCATTCAGTTTACCTCCATTTTAAAATCCACCTTCCACTTCAACATGAGTGATGTAAAGAGAATTGATAGATTATTGAAGCTGAAACATAATAAGAGCTGTTAATACATATGAACCTTCAGAAGACCACTCCGGAGGAACTAAAGCTATTTTTCAAAATTTTTAAAAATTTTATGTACTTAAATCTCTAAATTTTCATGGGGATTCTCAGTAGCGTGGCAAAAAGGGGGGCCAAAAAACGTTTATTTTAACTTTCAAAATAAAAGTAGTGCCAAATAAGAGAAGTAATCAAGCACATTATTTTGTAAGCAAGCCTTTTTTTTCTAGCCACGACTGTTTTATACCGTTATATGGAGACAAGAACTTTTTGTTTTTTTTTTGTAAATTCACTTTTATTGAGAATTGATGCAAATTTGTGTGGTCAAAAAATAGTAGCGTTTTCATAAAAAGCATGGAAAAATTTTGGTAAATCTAAAGGCTCAAACAAGTTATGCGTAAGCATAAAAAAGTTTCAGAGAGAAGTCAACAAAAAGTATACAAAAGTTCAAAAACACACTTTCCATACTTAATTAAAAACAAAGTAGGCATGAAAAAAAATTTCAATAAAAATTGATTCGAATCAAATGACATATAAAAAATAATTTGTTTTTGTAGAAAAAGATTGCCAAATAAAATTACAAAATAATATTTTTGTGAAGTTTCCAAGCTGTATGATTGAAAATAGCGGTCAATTTCAGTTTCGATACATAAGTGGTTAAAATCAGAAATTAAATTATTTATTAAACAGGTTGCAACCCTTTTCTGCTTAGCAATATACGGTGTCGAGCGCTTCCTCTCAAGTTTTGAAAAGTAAACGAAAATTGAGAAACTGAACGAAAAATTGCCACTCAGAACTTGGGCAGCTCAATATATTGCAGAGCAAGTACGTTCTTTTGCTTTCTAACTTTTGTATGCTTGCGCATAACTTGGTTGAGCCTTTAAGGTTGTCGCCCAAGTTGTGCGTAAGCAATTTTTCGTTCAGTTTCTCAATTTTCGTTTACTTTTCAAAACTTGAGTTTGAGCGCCCGACACCGTATATTGCTAAGCAGAAAAGGGTTGCAACCTGTTTAATAAATTATTTAAATTTTGTTTTTAAACACTAATGTATCGAAATTTTATTAAAAATCAGTAAAAAATGTATGTTTTAGACGGGATTAATTTATTAAGCGAGGTTTGTATTGAAATTGACCGCTATTTTCATATATAAAGCATGGATGAATTTACAAACTTCAATAAAATATTTTTTGTAATTTTAGTTGGCAATCTTTTTATAAAAAAACAAATTATTTTTTATTTGTTATTTCATTCGAATCGATTTATATTGAAATTTTTTTCATGCTTACTTCGTTTTCAATTAAGTATGGAAAAGTGTGTTTTTGAACTTTTGTATACTTTTCGTTGACTTCTCTCTGAAACTTTTGTATGCTTACGCATAACTTGTTTGAGCCTTAAGGCTCAGTTTCAGAGAGAAGTCAACGAAAAGTATAAAAAAGTTCAAAGACACACTTTTCCATACTTAATTAAAAACGAATAAGCATGAAAAAAATTTCAATATAAATCGATTCGAATGAAATGACAAATAAAAAATAATTTGTTTTTGTCGAAAAAGATTGCCAACTAAAATCATAAAAAAATATTTTTTTTAAGTTGGTAAATTTATCCATGCTTTATGATTGAAAATAGGGGTCAATTTCAATACAAACCTCGCTTAATAAATAAATCCTGTCTAAAACATACATTTGTAACTGACTTTTAATAAAATTTCGATACATAAGTGTTTAAAATCAAAATTTAAATTATTTGTTAAACAGGTTGCAACCCTTTTTTGCTTAGCAATATACGGTGTCGAGCGCTCACACTCAAGTTTTGAAAAATAAACGAAAATTGAGAAACTGAACGAAAAATTGCTTACGCACAACTTGGGCGACGCAATATATTGATGAGCAAGTACGTTCTTTTGCTCTCTAGATTTTGTATGCTTACGCATAACTTGGTTGAGCCTTTAATATATAAAATCAAATGTTTGTCTGTCTGTCTGTGTGTCTGATTGTCTGTCTGTTCCGTATAGGCTCGCGCACCGTTTTTCCGATTGAGCTGAAATTTAGACACAAAAAACCTTTCATAGTGAGAAAGAACATAGGGGGTGTAAAAAAGTTGCCGGAAGTATGTGGGCGTGGCACTCTATAATATCTTCTAAACGCCTGGACCGATTTCAATGAAATTTGGTATGAATGTTCAACTGCAACCAATAAAATACATAGGTAATAAAATGGGCGGAAGTATTTGGGCGTGGCACTCTATAATAACTTCTAAACGCCTGAACTGATTTCAATGAAATTTGGTATCAAGGTTCAACTGCTCCCAAAATAAAACATAGGCAATAAAAAATTCCAAAAACTTCCACAAGGGGGCGCTTTAAGTAGTTAAAACTTAATAACTCCTAAACTCCTGAACCGATTTTAATGAAATTTGGTATGAAGGTTCAACTGTACCCAAGATAAAATATAAAATATAAAAAATTCCAAAGACCTCCGAAAGAGGGCGCTTTAAGTAGTGCATTGTTAAGACTCAATAACTCCTAAATGACTTAACCGATTTTTCTAAAATTTGGTACGTGAAATATTCCGATCCTGCAACAGAATTAAGACTATTTAATTTTCAGAAAACTTCCGTGAGATGGGGCTTTGCTCAATCAACTATATCTGGCTCATTCACGTTAAAACGGATTAACCGAGTTTGATGAAACTTGGCAAGCATTTGTATCTGTTACTGAAATAGATCCTATGATTTTAAAAGTTCTTTCGACAAAAATCAAGGAATGAGCCGAAGACAAGCAAAGTCAAGAACCAAAGACGAACGAAAAAATAGCTATATAATGATGAAAAAAAATTAACCCAACAATATCGACCAAAACCGACGTTGAACGACGACAATCCAAAAATCGAATAGATGCTTATAGGATTTTTTATAATTGGAATTTATTTGATATAAAATTGCATATTAAATGCATGCTAAGAAAAACTCTAAACACATTTTTCTCGAAATGACTTATCAAACTGCACTCAGAAAAAAGTTTCTTGGAATATGATAAAAATTGCATCATATTTACTGAAAAATGGCGTTGACCTTGCTCCAGAGAATGCTTTTCTCTAAATGCGATCCTAAAAATTCTCTAAAAATGATAAACCTTCTATGAAAAAACAAAACAAATTGGCCATTTCAGCCCTTAAAAGGACTTTGACCGAGCTTCTTAAGATCGATTGTGTTGTGTGTGTTATTAAATTTTGCACACAATTGACCGAGAACTGGACCTACATGTTTTATGCCGACTCCGAACGGCTTAAATTCATGTTCTCAAGAAGCTTTACATGGCATTATTTACTCTCTGAGGTTTGCCATTGTCTGCAGAGAGGTGGTGACCGATCAGAAAAATTTTTTATTGAAAAAACTTTCCGCCACGGCTGGGGATTGAACCCGGGCTCCGAGCATGCTAAGTCACACACTTAACCTGCATGCTACAGTCACCACCTTCTATGACACCTATGAAACCTACTATGACAAAGAGAAATATACAGCTGCGGTCAAAATAATAGCAGTGCTCTAAAATTCAGACATGCTTGAATCAATAATACTAGTCTAAAAAAGTAGGATCAGGAAAACCCAAAATAATTTCTATATAACCTTTCAACGCTGATTCCAAATCTGTACTCAATTTTTACTGTTGTGGTAGGATTTTCAAGATACAGGGTGTTTTACACTTTTTACACTTGTCTAGGTTTATTAATCCAGAATTTAAACAACACACCATTAAATAAAAAATTAAATTTTGTATTTTAAAGAAAATATGAAACGTATCAACTTTTATTGTTTTATGTGTTGTAGCGGAGCTATAATTAAGAGATAATCAAACGAAATATAGCCAAATTTTGTATCTATTGTTTTAGCGAAGCTGTGTGTGTGTGTGGGTGTCCATTTTCCTCAGAAACCAGGCGTCAGATCGAGACGTTGAAGATGTAATTTTTTGTTGTAATCATGTCTGGCATGTACAGTTGCCATGTACGGAAATTTGACTAAACAGTTTCGACGGAATAAGGGGGCAAAACCGCAAAAAACCATAATTTAAAAAATTTTTAAATTGAATTGATAATTTTAAAAACATAAAAATAAGAGCAGTTTTGAAAATCGTCCTCTTTCTGTGCGCAAGGTACAACCCCGATTAACACCGGGTTACGTCCGCTATTATTTTATAAATATACAAAAAAGTAAGTTAAGATCTATTTTCTATCAGTTTATATAAAAACAATATTGAGTTGTTCAGTATTTTTCCAGAAATGGGACGAGGAAAGAATTGTTCTTTTGAAAAGCGGTAATTGATGAAAAATTAATTTCCGAGAGCAAAACATACAAAGAGGTTGAAAATTTGCTAACATGTTTACTAACCACGATTTTCGATGCTTTAAAATACAATTAAAAAACCATAAAAACGTAAACGCAAGATAGTTATCAGGGCGAAAGTGATAAAACGAGTGGTACGATACTATAAGGCCAATCTATTTGCCTCTTCAGTACAAATATAAAAAGAGCTTAATGTAACGCATGTATTCGTACTTTACGTAGACTTCTTAAGGAGCAAGATTTGAGTGTGCATAGTCCTTGTAAAGTGCCACTTTTAACCAAGAAGCATATACAAAAAAGGATTCAGTTCACAAGAGATCATTTTTCGCAACCAAATGAAAAATGGAGAAACATTTGATGGTTGGACGAGTCCAAAATTGTAATCTACAGTAGTAAAGGGTCCCCTCAATATGTTCGACGAGCCAAAAAATAGTAAGTACAACCCGAAGTATACCACAAAAACCATTAAGCATGGTGGTTGCAGAATCATGGTTTGAGCATGCTTTTCTTCCTATGGTGTTGGTCTAATTTATTGCATAAAAACAGTAATAGATCAAAATTTTTCCGCCAAAATATTTCAGGAAACTATGCTTCCGTATGCCCAAGAGCAGGTGCCTCTAATATGGATTTATCAACAAGATAACAACACGAAAAATACAAGCAAACTTTCGTAGAAGTGATTCTAGGACAATTGAATCGCGCTCTTAGAGTGTCATGCTCAGTTGCCGAATCTTAATACGATTGAAAATTTGTGGTGTGATGTTAAAAAGGGCATTGCTGACTCTAAACCTTCAAACAAACATCAGGTTTGAGAAGATGTTGAGCGAATTTGGTACTCCATACCTATCAAGACATGTCAGGCTCTAGTGAACTCAATGACTCATCGTTGTAAGCCAGTAATTGTTAACTTAAGCAATACAAATAAGTATTAATCGCAAGAAAGAATTACAATTTATCTACACTGTAAAGTTAATTACCAAAGTTTTTGTTTTTTTTCTATTTTTGTTGAACTTTTTATAAACACTACTATTTTTTTGACTGCTGTAATATGATGTAAGTGCAAATATTTTAAGTTATTTTGAGCTTATAGCCTGTTTTTGTTCAAAGTTTTTGTTAAATAAAAGAGAGTATGTGGAGACTACTAAATCTTAACAGAAATTATTAAATCCAAGAACGTGTTAGTTTTATTTAAAACAAGTAAAGAAAGTCTAAAGTCGATCTAGGGCGACTATGAAATACCCTAAACCCACTTTTCAAAAACAAAAAAATTTGTATTGTAAATGGGCGTGTCCGTGGGCTAATGAAGCCTATATTTTATGTGCATTTAAATGTTGATGAAAAATGTACACATACCAAGTTTTATTCCTGTAGTTCACAGTTAATGCCTTTATTGTGCTTTCGCTATGGGAGGTGGGCGAGTTTTTGGACGGACTACTCCCAATTTTTGAACACACCTTAGTTTTGGTATAAAATACATACATACCAAATTTAATTTCTCTATGACAAACATAACCTTATTTATTGAGTTTTCAACTTTTTGGGTTATATGGGAGGTAGGCGTGTCCGTAGGCGGATGACGTCCATTTTTCAAAACCATCTTTGTCTTGTCATAAAAAACATATGTGCCAAATTTTAGCTCTTTAGGTTGAACACAGGCTTATTTATTGCGTTTTCAATTTTTGGGTTGTATGGGAGGTGGGCGTGTCAGTGAGCGGATGACGTCCATTTTTCGAAGACATCTTTGTGTTGGTATAAAACACATACATATCAAATTTTATTGTTGTAGGTTAACTATGAGCTGAGTTATGCAGTTTTCAATTTTCGCGTTGTATGGGAGGTAGGCGTGTCCGTGGGCGGATGATGTCCATTTTTCAAAACCGTCTTTGGTTTGTTATAAATATGATACCTGCCACATTTTATCTCTGTAGGTTAAACAGAGACTTATTTATTGCGTTTTCAATTTTTTGGGTTGTATGGGTGGTGGGCGTTTCCGTGGGCGGACGACACCCATTTTTCAAAAACATCTTTGTGTTGATACAAGACACATACACACCAAATTTGATTGTTGTAGGTTAATTATGAGCTGAGTTATGCAGTTTTACATTTTTGCATTGTATGGGAGGTAGGCGTGTCCGTAGGCGGATTCCAAAAATATTCAATAGTGCAGATCCTTGGGTTCATGTGACTATGTGTACCAAGTTTCATCCAATTATCTCAACTCCTTCTACTTATCCTGTGTATACGGACAACACACAGACGGACGGACGGACGGACGGACATAGATAGCTCGACTCACGTGGTGACGCTGATCAAGAATATATATACTTTTCTATACCGGACTTGCTTCGTTCTATGCGTTACAAACGTTTGCACAAAGTTAATATACCCTGACCTTTCAGGTTTAGGGTATAATTATTGTAGAAAAGTTGGGAGCACTACTATTTTTTTGAACGCAGCTGTAAGTGAAGGAAAAAATTAAGGAATATGAATTAATCTGAGGTGATGATACTTTTTTAGAGTCTTTCGGGTAACATTTAAAAGCTATTAACATTTGAAAGAAACATTTGTCAGAAGAAATACTGAAAAAAAAAACAAAAACAAATTGGCCATTTCAGCCCTTGAAAGGACTTTGACCGAGCTTCTTATGATCAATTGTGTTGTATGTGTTATTAAATGACACACAATTAACCGAGAACTGGACCTACATGTTTTATGCTGACTTCGAACGGCTAAAGTTCAGTTTTTCAAGAAGCTTTACATGGCATTATTTACTCTCTGAGGTGTGCCATTCTCTGCAGAGAGGTGGTGACCGATCAGAAAATTTTTTTTTAAATGCACTTCTTAAAGTTTTTGGAATTTTTTATAATTTATGCTTATCTTGGGTGCAGTTGAACCTTCATACCAAATTTCCTTAAAATCGGTACAGGCGTTTTGGAGTTATTATATCTTTAAAACTCACTACTTAAAACGCCCTCTTGCGGACACTTTGGAATTTTTTAAAGCCTATGTTTTATTTTGGGAGCAGTTGAACTTTTATATCAAATTTCATTGAAATCGGTGTAGGCGTTTAGAAGTTATTATTGATTGCCACGCTTACATACTAACGCCCACTTTTGTACACCCACTATGTTCTTTCTCTCTACAAAACGTACTCGGTGTCCAAATTTCAGCTCATTTTGATAAACGGTGCGCGAGCCTATACGGAACAGACAGACAGCCAAACGGACAAACAGAAGGACAAATATTTAGCTTTATATATTAGATAGCATTTTTTGGAGTTTTCACTATAGTGAGTTTTAAAGGAAGTGGGTGTGCCCGTACTCAGATGACGCCCACTTTTTTTAACAATTTAGTTTTGATATAATATACAAACGAATCCAATTTTTTGTCAGTAGCTTAAAGTGAAGCCTATTTATAGAGCTTTTAATTTGGGGCTGTATGGGAGGTTGGCGTGTTCGTGAATGGATGACGGCCATTTCTCTTCCACGTCTTATGTTCGATATAAAATGAATTAATACCTCATTGTGTTTTTTTTTGTAGCTTCGACAAAAACCTCTTAAATAGTTTTCAATTTTGGCGTTGTATGGGAGGTGGGCGTGTTCGTTGGTGGATGACACCCATTTGTCTTACACGTCTTTGTTTTAAAGTAAAGTGAATAAATACCTAATTTTATTAATTTGGTTTCAACAGAAGTCTTTTTATATAGTTTTCAATTTTGGATGTTGTATGGAAGGTGGGCGTGTTAGTGGGTTGCTGACGCCCATTTTTCTAGCATGCCTTCATTTTAATATTAAATTACTAAATATCTAATTTTACTTGTAGCTTTGATGGAAGCCTATTTATATAGTTTTTTTATTTTGGGGTTGTATGGGAGGCGGGCTTGATCGTTGGTGGATGACGCCCATTGTTCTAACACACCTTAGTTTTCAAATAAAGTGAATAAATACTTAATTTTATTTATTTAGCTTCCTTAGAAGTGTTTTTATATAGTTTTTAATTTTGGGGTTGTACGGGAGGTGGGCGTGTTAGTGAGTGAATGACGCCTATTTTTTTAACACACCTTAGTTTTCGTATAAAGTGAATAAATATCTAATTTTATTTATTTAGCTTCCTTATAAAAGTTTTTATATACTTTTTAATTTTGGGATTGTATGGGAGGTGGGTGTGTTAGTGAGTGAATGGCGCCCATTTTTCTAACACACATCAGTTTAGACATAGAATCGCATACAAGTATCGAATTTCAGTATTGTAGCTTACATATTAGCCTCTTTAAAGAGTATTCATTATTGGAGTTGTATGGGAGGTAGACGTTTTTTTCATCTGATCTAGATTATTCTCAAACTTGATCTTTGTTTTTAGTTCAACATGAAGTTTCATTACGATAGCTTGAAAAGTACGGTTGTAATCGTATCGACAGACAGACGAACATGGCTTAATCAACTCAGGTGGTGATGCTGATCAAAAATATATATACTTTTCTATACCTACCATGCCTTCTTATGGGCGTTACACACGTCGTAACAAAATTAATATACCCCCTACGCAGTACGCGTACGGGTATAAATATTAAGGAATACAAATAAGTTTAAGGTGGCCATAGCTATGACATTTACAATGAATTTTTCAAAAAGAGTGCATTTTGGGGGCGGGCACTCAGAAGTGTAAATATTGCCGAATAAGAATATTTCGCAATAATGTTGAGGGAACGAAAATACTATACGACCATTGAACTATGTTTTGACATTTTTTTTCCCCTTTTTTGAAGGGGACTTCCAGAAGGGTTTCCAGGGAACACCTGGGTGGAGCTATGAATTGTGTTTCAATATTTTCATTACATTTTGTAGTTCTTGTCAGGGAACCTTCAGAATAGAGGCATATTGGGGATGGATAAGTTAGGAGCAAAACATGGGTGCACAAAATAAATATGAGGCAATTATACATTTGACTCATCTATAGGTCAACTCAACACAGTTACAGCTATTTGGTCATACATTTGATTTTTTAAATGCAACCTCCAGAAGGGTGGAAGATGGTGATAGATAACTTTACGAAAAATATTTGGTTATGAAAATTAATATAAAAATGAATCAAAAAAAATAAAAAAAACAAAAACAAATTGGCCATTTCAACCCTTGAAAGGACTTTGACCGAGCTTCTTATGATCAATTGTGTTGTGTGTGTTATTAAATGCTTGCATACAATTGACCGAGAACTGGACCTACATATTTTATTCCGACTCCGATCGGCTCATGTTCTCAAGAAGCTTTACATGGCATTATTTACTCTGAGGTGGTGACCGATCAGAAAAATTTTTTATTGAAAAAACTTTTCGCCGCGGCTGGGGATCGAATCCGGGCTCTGAGCATGCTAAGCCACACACTTAACCTGCATGCCACGATCACCACAAAATGAATCAGCCCGAGTGAAAATACTAGGTGCTGATCATACATTTGACACCTCTCACGGTCACCCAGAGGGCGCCAGAAGCTATATTTCAACGTTTTTCATAAATGATTGTATTTTTTGTAAGGGGGACTTCCAGAAGGATGGCAGTTAACAAGTAGTTAAATTAAAGACAAATGTTGGGAAAAGCAAGAAATATGAGGTGTTCATGAGATAAGTTCATAACATAAGTTCATGAGATAAGAGACAAAAATGTCTGAATCTCATATACTCGTACATAAACAAGAGAAACGTGAACAACTTTTTGAGTTCATTGATAGAAATTCATATAATTCCTTTACATATACAAGAGCAGCAGGATTTGTTCGTAAGTTAAGAGGAGTCACCTATGCATGAAACTCGTGTACTTGTACATGACAAAAATGACGAAATACCAATTTCTGGGGTCTCAAAAGAGTCTGTGAAGACAAAAAAAGCCAATATTTTTGTACTTATAAAATCTATACTGTTTTGCTTATTGTGGGTTTGCGTTCTGAAGAAAACAAAAAGTTATATGCAAAAAATTTGATTTTTCCATTTTTGTCCAAGAGAACTAAAACCACTTTATGGAGAATTCTTTGATAAAATAAAAAAATACAATCATGCAGAAACAGTTTTTATGTGTTCCTCAAACTTTTGAGTCGATGTTCGGCTGACATTTTTCACCATGTAAATCGATCCGACATAATGTACCATAAAGTGCACATGATCAGTGAACACAAAATTTGCTTCGATTTTTTGTGAACGTATACATAATGTCGCCATATACCTGAATACTACCAAATGGAGAACCCTTTTTTCTATAATGAAAAATTAGCAATAAAACAATTATAAGAGTTATGTAAGCTTGAATAAATGCCATCAATCGGCCATGCAACAACTCAAGCGTTTCTTAACGAAATTCTTACTTACTCTTCAACTCTGACCTTACTCTGAAATAGCTGACAACTGGCGTGAGCATCAACAAACAGAAGCTTGAAACAACAACTCCAACTTAAACAAACTCCTTCTGTTTAACTTTCTAACTCACTCCGATTTCCGCTCAGCTCCTGATTGTCCTTGCATTTTTAATGCAATTTAAAATGTTGCCGCATTCTTATGCTGTGCATATTTTTTTTGTTTTTTTTTTGCATGTCCACAACTTGTAGTCAAAGTGTAATTTTACACTAAGTTCGTCATTTTGGCATTGTTGTTGTTGTTGTTGTTCTCGGCTACTGCTCTGGCTTTTTTGCCACCCTACCACATGCTTCGGCTTTGCTGGCTGCACTCAGTGTTGGCATGAAAATAATGCAAAAGTGTTTTATTGCAACTGCAATATCTTGCCACTTATCTTAGCTATAGTTTTGCTATCTTTGTGTGAGTGTTTATATGTGTGTGAGTTTGTGCCTGCGCCTGGTTATTATTACAAGTTGTCACCAAAGTAATATTCTCATAATTTAAGATTATTTTCTCACTTTGTTGCTGCTGCCGCTGCAGCATTTTGTTGTTTTTTTTTTTTTGTTTTTTGCTTAATGTTGTTGCTATTTTTATTGTGTTTGTTAGTGTTGCAGTTGGCTGCTATTTTTTTCTTATTTTCTTTTCTTTGCAGTCTTTATTGTTGTCATACCATTGCCATTGGGTGCTTTTCATGTAACTCCAAGTTTCAGTTACAGCTTCAACTTCAAGCGGATATGGAAACTTATTGCGGTAATGGTGTCGCCGTTGGTCACATGCTTGGTTACATTTTTTGTGCTTAAAATATACGGTTTTTTTTTTATTCTATTTATTTTGACCAGCATAGAAAACGTGTCTATTAAAGTTATACACTGTAATTTTTATTTCCTTAAATTTGGTAAGAATACGTTATAAATTTTATTGAGGTGCATGTCATATGTCTTGTCACATGTTATGTCAAAAATTCGTTATAATAGTAAAAGTGAGCAGTCTGAGCTAATAATTTAATACTTACCGATAATATTGAAGCTTTTACCTCAGTGTATGTAAGTTTTTGCACGCCAAAAATTGTGCAATTTTCTGCTACTTTTATCACGTTTCGCCGCTTGAAGTATACTGCCACAGACTGCATGCAATATCCACCCACTCCTTCGTGTAAACTACTCACACAGACAATTGTTCGCTTATAATATATAGGACATTATTATGGACCACAGGCTAGTGTAACGACTTGAGGCAGTGATTCCATTGCAGTGTTGGCCAGACGACGACGCCTGCATTTTCAGGCTATAAGTATAACAAGTATGCGTTCGTGTGATCGTGGTCAAAGATTGGTGTATGTGTGTGTGTGTGTGTGAGTGTTGTTAAGCAGAGCTTGTGCAAAGATGACTTTCAAAGAATTATTATTATTTTTGCAACGAAATTAAATTATAACCCATGCCGGCAGCCAGACAAAAAGACAGACAGACAGACATCTTCTCACACACATACACACACTCTCACATTAAGGCTATGTTTGCAACAATCACATATATATAACAGAACCTAGAAGAGGCGACACAAACACAACTGCTGCAATCGTTGTTGCTGCTTGCATATAACTTACAACTGTCAACAGCTTATGAGGCGTGCTCAGAAGATTTCGTGCGTGTCCATTTTCGCAGTTGATGATGATAGTAGTGTTGTTGTTTGTTGTTGCTATGCTACTTGTTTTTGCTACTCATATTGGTGCATTCGGTGGGGATATTATTTTTGAAGCTATTTTTAGCAATTTAATTGCATGTTTTAAAATTTACATTTTTTAGTATTTTTGTGAAACGATGTAAAAACCTTTAAAAATTATTTTTGTTTTTATTAATCTAGGGATTATTAGTCTCGTACACTTGACATAACTCATCACTGGCTTGTCATATTGAACTCAGAGTAGGCTCTGTTAACGTGTCTTTACGAGTTGCGTGATTGGCTAGTGTCCGATGTCAATGTTGACAGTAGTAGTAGTCGTTGAGTGAAAAGTTTTTTTTTTTCATCAAAAGTAATTTTATTTTTCTTCACATTTTTTGGGTTGTAATCTTTAATTTTGCGAGTGTCAACAAACGCGTGATACTCATGTTCATGTTTCTACTTGATCTGCAAAACTTTAACTTTTCGAAGAGATATATGGGACAACGTGTGTGAATGATCCGGTGTAGGAAAATGCAACATCTAGCCTCGAAGTAACTTGGTAAGTCGCAGCTAAGTATTTTTTTACAAAAGACAGAGATATGATCGAACTTATTTAGACCGTATACATAACAAGCTGCATTATTAAATGCGACCAGGAGCTTATGTAAGGACCGAGAATCAGGCTTGCAGTACACGACTTCAGAGTAAGTTATGATCTGCATAATCAGCTGCAGTACTAATTTTCTTCTCGTTTCAACGGGCACAAAATCTGATGTTCTTCGGAGATTACGAAGAATAAAGTACACTTTCTTTACACATGAATTAATGTGATCCTCACATGAAAGGGATGAGTTTATATGAAAACCATGATTAGTGACTACTAGTAAACCTGTTGCCCGAATTCGAGCAATTCAATAAAAATTAAATGTTCAACATTATAGACGCTTAATTTATGATATTCTATTCAAGCAGCTTTTTCCTCAATAACGATATATTCAGTCTCAATAATGATATAAAAGATCATCATCTGAATGCTTAAAACTTATGATCTGACACTAACATTTTTAATGTAACTGTCAAAATTCGAAGACGAACTTACACTAATATAACTACCGAGATAAATATTATTACTATTCAACAACATCGCTGCTTAACTTTTAAAGCTATAAAACATAACTAATTTAAATAAAAACGAAATATAAAATAGATTTTAGAAAAAAAATTACTGCTAAGCTATAATTAAAAAATTAATTAAAAATACTTACAGAACACCTACCACATCAATTTAAAGCATATTCCGATGAAAAAACGCCAAAATTTTTTTTGAAAACCGTTAAAATTTGACAGAGTTGTTTGCTCCGGAAGTGGATAAGCTCTTCTTAAACTAAATTTCAAATCGATTAAATAGCGGATTTTTGCACAAAAATTATATTTCTGTTTTAAAAGGTTGGGAACCCCCTGAAGTGAAATCACAATTTTTAAAAGTGGTTTCCACAATTTCAGCCAAAACCTGATTAAATGACATCTGAATCGATAAAATTGGTCTTTTGGTCTAGGAGGAGTTGAAGTCACAAAAAAAACCTTAGCCTATTAATTATATAGATACTAACAAGTTTTAGTTTAACATTATTTAGAAGAATTGGAGGCAAATCTTCGTGATAATATTGATATTTAGATATAGGCAAAACAAATGATTTCGGGGGGTTCAACGTGAGCAAGTTTTCATCAGCCCATTTGAAGACCAAAGCTAAGTCTTCATTAACTCTAGCACATAAATCTTCAACCGGACCTAAGGGTCTGGACATGTACAACTGGAGGTCATCTGCGTATGCATGCATCCAAGAGCCAAAATCCACTGGTAGTGCTTTTTAGCATAGAAAAATTTTTGACCCACACGAATTTTTTGAGACCTACCTTCTAAGTAGTTTCTCACAAGACGTACCGAAGATTCGGAAAATTGGAAATTTAGAGCTAGTTTTTTACAAAGAATATATTGGCTGACAGTGTCGAAAGCTTTGGAAAAATCCAGCAAGCAGAGCAATGTCAAATCAGCATTATCAAAAGGTACTCTGGCAGGCTGGGGTATGCAGTGTTAAACCTGATGATTGCGACGTTGATACTGATATTCCAAATGATTATTTCATTGGCTGTTCAGGGTCTTCTGATACTTTGTCGACTTATATTCCATCTACTTAACCTTCAGTTAGTTTGTTTAGTTTTGAGTTTGCTGCTGTTAGTGAGAGTGACGTTGCTCGTTGTGTTTACAAAATAAAATCAAATGCCGTGGGTGAAGACGGAATACCTATTACATTCATAAAAATTATTCTACCGCACATTTTGAGCCCTTTAACCCACATTCTAAATCACTGCTTTACAAGTTCTTGCTTCCCTGAGGTTTGGAAAGTAGCAACAATTGTTCCCATTGCAAAAAAGTTCAATTCCCGTGACCCATCTGACTTTTGGCCTTTTAGTTTGCTATCATCATTATCTAAAGTACTTGAGTCTCTTATGGCGTTATAAATCTCAGAGCACATTAGAAAATATGACCTCATGTCTCCACTTCAGTCTGGCTTTCGACCTGGCCACAGTTGCGCTACAGCAGTATTAAAGATTTAAGATGACATAAGGTTGACATATGACTTAGGGCATATAAATTTACTCTGCCTCTTGGATTTCTCCAAGGCATTTGACTCTGTTGACCTGTGTCTCTTTTGTGTCAGAAACTGGTAAATAGCCTTAAGTTTTCTGGCACGGCTGTCCGTCTGTTATACGATTACTTAGTTGGAAGGTCTCAACGTGTAAGGGTGGGTAATAGTCTGTCTGCTTTCCGTAAGTTAACCTGTGGAGTTCCTCAAGGCTCTGTACTTGGTCCGCTTTTATTTACAATATTTATTAACGATATGCTGATGATCTTCAGCTGTACTTGGCCAGACCTATTAATCTTGTTGATGATTTGTGTAGTTAGATGAATGAAGACTTAATGAAAATAACTGAATGGGCTGAGTCTAATAGGCTCAAGCTCAACCCCGTTAAGTCATATGTCTTGCCGATTTCTAAATCCTGTCACTCTTTCTCTAGGATACCAGCTATTTACCTTAATGGAGTAGAACTGAACTTTGTTGATAAAGTAAAGAATCTTGGTTACCACATTAACACCTCACTTTCCTGCGTAAACCATATCAATTCTATTGTAAGTAAGGTCTATTATGTCCTGCGAAACTTAAGGTGGACTGCGTCATTTGTTCCTATTGCAACTAGAAAAAAGTTAGTACAGCAGCTCATAATGCCTATTATAACTTACTCAGATGTTGTATACAGTAAAATTGATTCCAGGTCCAAACTAAAGCTACAACATGCTTTTAACAATGCAGTAAGGTATGTTTATGGCCTTCGGAAGTTTGACCGTATCAGTCACATAGCAAATCAAATTCTAGGTTGCAATATTGTTAATTACCTGGATGCTAGGAACTGCTTATTTTTATATAATTTGATACATTCCAAAACACCCAATTACCTTTATGGAAAGCTTCAATTTTGTAGATCTAATTGAAATCTGAACCTCACTATTCCTGTTTATAATTATTTAAACTCCAACAGATTATTTTTCGTGAATGCAATCAGATTGTGGAATTCGTTGCCTGTTAGAATAAAAAGTATTCATAAAAAGCACACCTTTAAGCATGAAATTTTTCTATACTTTTCTTAATACTGTCTACATCTTTCTATCAACATTTACATTATTTATTCTTAAGTCCTGATTTGTAACTTACTTATGTTCTGTTGTTATAATTGGTTGCTTATTCAAATCATTTATTTTTATATAATTTAATAACTTAATTCTTAGCTTCACTAGTATGTTTTTTTTTTTTTTTTTTTTTTTTTTTTTGGTTGTCTATATTTTAACTTGTTGACTATTTGTTAATTCTTATTGCATTTCAAAGACTAGGTCTTACATGTAAACATTAATTTTAAATAAATAAATAAAAAAAAAATACTCTTACATATGTCATCTAGTATTTTGACCACCGCAGTGGAACAGATGTGCCCAGGCCAAAAACCAAACTGGAGATGAGACATGAGGTTAAAAAGATTCAAATGATGGGATATCAGATCCGCTATGAGTGATTCACATATTTTGGACACCGAAGACAATAGACTTATTCTACGTCTATTAACGTAGACTACGGAAGTCACATGGGTTGCCAGCATTGGGTTTTTTCGCTGTTGGAAAATTTGAAAGATATTTTGACAGAACGCGTGAACCATGGAGAGCTTCTGTTTGTGACTTGACGCGTACGCAGGGGAACGTGCATATTAAAAAGATGATTTATTTTGTCAATGAAGCAATTCAGTTTATCATCAACTGATTGTAGAAACCAGCAGTCTGACCAATTTATTCTAGCCAAATTCTCATACAATGAGTTCATATCAATAACCCGAAAATCGGAATATGTAAAAGGAGTAGCAGGTTCAGTAACTGAAGTTTTGATATTTAATGCACAGAAAATAAGGTCGTGTTCGGAAACAAAAGATAATTGATCAAACAGCACGACAGCTGATGCTTCGGAAACGATGATAATGTCTAGTAAGCTTTGAGGAGAATTGTTTGAAAACCGAGTCGGCATGAGAGTGTTTACTACATTGAGTCCAACCTCAGATATTTTGTCGAGGAAGCTACTGGCAAGATTGCTGTCGGTTAATAGATTAATATTAAAATCACCCGTTACAATAAAATATTCATAGTCGACAACACAATTAGACAATGACGTCAATAGTGGGTCCAAACTGCAACTACAGTTAGGATTGTATACTAGAGTGGGTCGCTTTATATGGGAGAAAAAATGAATATAAAAAGACACCCCCTAAAATGAAAGCTTACATCGAAATTGTTTCAGCAATATAAAAATTTTTTGGGAATGCACTTTAATGGCTGGTAAAGATTGGATGACTGGTTTTCTTAAACGACATTCTACTTTGTTTGTACGCAAACCCCAAGCAACGAGTTTGGCTCAAGCTACTACATTCAATCGCGTCAATGTTGGTTCTTTCTTTGAAAAACTGAAATCGGTTATGAACAAATATATGTTTCAACCGCGAAATATCTATAACATGGATGAAACCGGGCTGACAGCCGTCCAAGTGCCAGATCGGGTCATTGCACGAAAAGGTACCAAGCAAGTTGGTCGCATAGTTTCGGCAGAGCGTGGTACATTGGTCACTATAGCAGCGGCTATAGCAACTACAGGCAACATGATTCCATCATTCTTTGTGTTTCCACGTAAAAAATTCAAAACAAACTTTCTCATCGGTGGAGCGACAGGATGTGCTGGAGTTACAAATCCCAGCTGTTTTTTTTTCAATCGCATGTACATGTGTCAGTGGACAATCCGGTGCTGTTAATTCTGGATAATCATGAATCACATTTATCCATTGCTGGTCTGGATTATTGCAAGGAACATTGCATCATTGTTCTGTCACTGCCACCTCACTGTTCGCACAAATTACAACCTTTGGACCGAAGCGTCTTTGGACCATTCAAAAAGGCGCCCAACACACGATGCGACAACAGGATTACCAGCCATCCAGGAGCAATGAGGTATTTTTTCAGGTATTTTTTCATTGAATGCCAAGTTTTGTTACCGATCATGAATTACCATCAACATCGGGGTGGTTATGAGTCCACATTGACTGATGAAGAGCCAACATCAAATCTTTATAAAACGGCTAACGGTAATGGATTTTTAAATGCTTCGTTTTTGAGTGTGGCCGCATTTGAAGAAGCTGAAGAAACGGATATTGCTGCAAAGCCTCAATCAACTCTTATTCAAAGTGAGAACGAAGCAACTTCAATCTCATCGTCGGTGTCGAATTTAAGCTCCGAATTCTTGAAATCATCACTTGAAGAACTTCGGCCGTACCCAAAGACACAACCGCGTAAAACATCAAACCGTGGTCGTAAGAAGCGTAAAACTGAAGTTCTAACCGCTTCACCGGTTATGGATCAGTTGCGTCAAGAACTGGAGAATGCTGCAAAAAATAAAGCAGCCAAAGAAAGCAAAGCTAAACGTGCGTAAGTAAAACCTGCAATGAAACCAGCTACAAAAACCAGGTTTAAAATGTTGTATTACACTTGGGGATACAATAAACTTATTAGTGACTTTTTGTCTCCAAACCAAAACGTATACGAGTAAGCCCCTCCCTTACTTACTTACTTAGATGGCGCTTACAACCGTTGGTCGGTTTTGGCCTGGTCTAAGAATTTGCGCCAGCCTCTTTTGTCGTGCGCTTGCTGGCGCCAGTTGGAAACTTCAAGCGTCGTCAGGTTATCCAATGCCTGGTCTTTCCAACGGAGATGCGGTCTTCCTCGTCTGCGTTGGCCACCGCTGGGTACCGAATCCAATATTTTTTTCGCTGGAGCTTCGTCGTTCATTCTCTCGACATGACCTAGCCAGCGAAGCCGCTCTATTTTAATACGCTTGACTATATCGATATCGGCATATAGCTCATACAACTCGTGGTTCCATCGTATTCGGTACTCGCCATTGACGCAGATTGGACCATAGATCTTGCGAAGGATTTTTCTCTCGAACGCTCCCAAAGTCCTTTCATCAGAGCTGCTCAACGTCCAGGTTTGTGATGCGTATAGTAAAACGGGCATGATCATTGACTTATAGAGCGTCAGTTTTGTTCGTCGAGAGAGAGCTCTGCTTCTCAATTGCCTACTGAGCCCAAAGTAACACCTGTTGGCAAGAGTTATCCTTCGGTTAATCTCAATACTGATATCGTTGGAGGAGGTAATACTGGATCCCAGGTAAACAAAGTCCTTCACTACCTCAAAGGAGGTGTTGTCAACAGTGACGTGGTTTCCAAGACGCTGGGACTGTTTGTTTGTTGACACGAGATACTTCGTTTTATCTGCGTTCACTGCAAGACCCATTCGACTCGACTCTTTTTCTAGCCTGGAGAATGCTGCACTGACTTCGCGCGTATTTCGGCCAATGATGTCAATATCATCAGCATACGCCAGCAGCATAACGGTCTTATAGAAAATTGTGCCGCTGCGTCTCAGGTCAGAAGCTCGGATGATCTTCTCCATTACTATATTAAAAAAGTCGCACGATAAGGAATCACCTTGTCTGAAACCTCGCTTGGTATCGAACGGAAGGGAGAGGTCCTTCCCGATTTTCACTGCACTGCTGGTGTTGTTCAGTGTCATCCTGCAAAGACGTATTAGCTTCGCAGGAATACCAAATTCAGACATGATGGCATATAGGTGACTCCTTATTGGAATGTCGAAGGCGGCTTTGAAATTGACGAAAAGATGGTGTGTATCGATTAGTTTTTCGAGGGTCTATTCCAAGATTTGTCAGAGCGTGAAGATCTGGTCGATGGTAGACCTTCCAGGTCTAAAGCCACACTGATAAGGTCCAATCAGTTGGTTGACGATGGGCTTCAGTCTTTCACACAATACGCCCGACAGGACCTTATATGCGATATTTAGAAGGCTAATCCCACGGTAGTTGGCGCAAATGGTGGGATCGCCTTTCTTGTGGATTGGGCAGAGCACACTGAGGTTACAGTCATCTGGAATGCATTCTTCCGACCATATTCTGCATAGAAGTCTGTGAATGAATTTAAATAGAGCTTCGCCACCGGTCTTAAACAGCTCAGCCGTAAGACTATCGGCTCCTGCGGCTTTGTTGTTTTTAAGCCGAGCTATGGCTGTTAAGACCTCGTTATAGTCAGGCAGCGGAATTTCAACGCTGTCATCCATAATTGGGGTTTCCGGGATATCATCTCCACTGGCGGGATTGTTGTCAGCGTCGCCATTTAAAAGACTAGAGAAGTGTTCCCTCCATAGCATCAGTGTACTCTGGATATTTGTCACTAGATTCCCATTTTTATCCTTGCAGGAAGAGGCTACGGTCTTAAAACCATCGGCCAGGCGTCTTATTTTTTCGAAAAATTTTCGAGTCTCATTCCTGTCGCCATGCATCTCAATTTTCTTGCACTCACGCATTTCCGCCTTTCGTTTCTTTCACCTGAAAATGCGTCTCTCTTCCCTCCTCTTCTCTCGGTATCGCTCCATAACAGCACGCGTTACAACCGACTGCAGGGTGGCTTTGTAGGCGATGTCCTTCTCTGCAGTGGCGTCACGACACTCCTGGTCGTGCCACTGATTTCGGTGAGGACGGTGGTAGTCTATCACCTCTTCGGCAGCCGTACGCATAAAGTGGGATATGTGCGTGCACTGTCCGCATATATCGTCGATCGGAGGAGTCGAAGAGGAGCCCCTCCCTACCCTACATATTAAGAATTTGTAAGGTCCAAATATCAAAATGTTTTTGAAGGTTATGAAAATTCAACAAGACTTTATAACAATAACAAGTATTATTTATTAATTTGTAGTTTAGTAATTTTAAAAGCAATAACTTTCTTTAAATCCGTTACTATCACAATGTTCATTCAAAAAGTTGTTTAACCTCAATTCCGTTTATGTCAAAAATAACTGATATTTTTAATAACTACCTTATTAATAAACAAACACTTTAAAACACTTTAAAAACACTGCTTACTTCTCATTCAAAAAAAAAATGTTATAAAACTTCTGTTAATTTTCAAATTGTAAGCTTAAAAAAACATACTCTAAGGCTAAACCATATTGAATAGAAAAACAGAGCAAAGTGAACATGCGGCGGTGTATGTCGGTTAACTCGAAAACTTTGAATTATCGAAAGATATATCGAAAATGAGCGTGATGCTAATTTTTAAAGAACACGTTTCTCAAGACAGTGGCTTAAAAAAATTTATTGGATTTTACAATGGTTTCTTAATTTCCGGCATTAAAAAAAATTACGGGTTAAGGTTCACTAACGGCATTCCGTACATTTACCTTTAGAAAATCACTCTCCAGATTTGAGTATTTTATATTCTCTTTCATTTTCCAAGTACGTACGTTAATTTGTTATGTGGTAGCAATTCTCTGGACAATTGCAAGTTCCTCCAAACTGCCAAACTAACAAACATATCTCCTTCTAATCTTGGCTGTGCAAAAATTTTGCGTCCGCCAATTCTTCTGTTGTTTTTAATTCCCAAGCAACTCAAAAACGCTCTAAAAGCACTTTTTTAATTTCACTCAAACTTAACTCAAATATTTTTCCAAATGTTTAATTAATTTGCTGAGCATTTACAACAATATCAAACTATCTCAAAATAATATTACAAAAATAACAAAACCAATCAAAAAACTTTTGCAATATAAGCGGATTTCTATGAGTTCTCTGCAAAAAAAAACAATAAATAAAAATATCAACAACGCTGCATGCTGCGTAGTTGCAGCAGAAACTGCAAAAGTGTTGCATAAGTTCAGCAAAAGTTTATTATGAAAACTTTTAATAAAGTTATGTTTAATATTTTGTATTGCTTCCTCAATGCTGATTTATTAGATCATCTTGTATTTTTGTATATTTTATGGCAGCTAATAATTAGTCTGCTTTCAAAGCGTTCAACACATAAACAGAATGGAAAGGACGAAAACGTGCGCAGAAAATGGCAAGCTTGCAGTTAATATCGAACGACCTGCAACTATCATCATCATCATCATCATCTTTCACTTGATACTTGGCCAATGTTGCTTTTATTTGTGCTGCACTGAAACCCACACTATGCACACATCAACCAACCAACACACAGAGAGACATCAACAGGATATCATGATTTGTAAGGAGTTTACTTAAGAGGTTCCACAACAGTCGGTAGATTCTATTAACTGCTTGTTTCATGTCATTTTAAGCTGTCGTGCTTCCTCTGCTGCACGACGTGCTGCCAAGCTAGCTGGGTGGGGGGGCCACTCCAGCTGAGTGTTGTGTGGAGATTGCTTAACGAAGACGTTGCAATCCATTTCAAATTTCAGGAATATGAAAGGGATCACTGTCGAATGAATTGATTGTGTTTGCTTTTCATTAAAATTGGTTGCCAACGTTGTTGATTACAGTCTAGAAAACTATGCGGGAATCAAGAGCTGTTTATGTTGTAGGAGTGGCCGGTTGATGATGTTGGTCAACTTTGAAACTGGTAATAAGATAATGTTGTTAAAGGATTAAGAGCAGAAGACGTTTGAAAAGCTCTTAATAGCAGTCAGCTAAATCGATTTATTAATTCTAATGCAAGCGTAATCGAAATAGTAATTGTAATAGTAATTGTAATAGTAATTGTAATAGTAATTGTAATAGTAATTGTAATAGTAATTGTAATAGTAATTGTAATAGTAATTGTAATAGTAATTGTAAAAGTAATTGTAATAGTAATTGTAATAGTAATTGTAATAGTAATTTGAATCATTTTCATATTCATATTCATATTCATATTCATATTCATATTCATATTCATATTCATATTCATATTCATATTCATATTCATATTCATATTCATATTCATATTCATATTCATATTCATATTCATATTCATATTCATATTCATATTCATATTCATATTCATATTCATATTCATATTCATATTCATATTCATATTCATATTCATATTCATATTCATATTCATATTCATATTCATATTCATATTCATATTCATATTCATATTCATATTCATATTCATATTCATATTCATATTCATATTCATATTCATATTCATATTCATATTCATATTCATATTCATATTCATATTCATATTCATATTCATATTCATATTCATATTCATATTCATATTCATATTCATCTTCATATTCATATTCATATTCATATTCATATTCATATTCATATTCATATTCATATTCATATTCATATTCATATTCATATTCATATTCATATTCATATTCATATTCATATTCATATTCATATTCATATTCATATTCATATTCATATTCATATTCATATTCATATTCATATTCATATCATATTCATATTCATATTCATATTCATATTCATATTCATATTCATATTCATATTCATATTCATATTCATATTCATATTCATATTCATATTCATATTCATATTCATATTCATATTCATATTCATATCATATTCATATTCATATTCATATTCATATTCATATTCATATTCATATTCATATTCATATTCATATTCTATCATATTCATATTCATATTCATATTCATATTCATATTCATATTCATATTCATATTCATATTCATATTCATATTCATATTCATATTCATATTCATATTCATATTCATATTCATATTCATATTCATATTCATATTCATATTCATATTCATATTCATATTCATATTCATATTCATATTCATATTCATATTCATATTCATATTCATATTCATATTCATATTCATATTCATATTCATATTCATATTCATATTCATATTCATATTCATATTCATATTCATATTCATATTCATATTCATATTCATATTCATATTCATATCATATTCATATTCATATTCATATTCATATTCATATTCATATTCATATTCATATTCATATTCATATTCATATTCATATTCATATTCATATTCATATTCATATTCATATTCATATTCATATTCATATTCATATTCATATTCATATTCATATTCATATTCATATTCATATTCATATCATATTCATATTCATATTCATATTCATATTCATATTCATATTCATATCATATTCATATTCATATTCATATTCATATTCATATTCATATTCATATTCATATTCATATTCATATTCATATTCATATTCATATTCATATTCATATTCATATTCATATTCATATTCATATTCATATTCATATTCATATTCATATTCATATTCATATTCATATTGATATTCATATTCATATTCATATTCATATTCATATTCATATTCATATTCATATTCATATTCATATTCATATTCTATTCATATTCATATTCATATTCATATTCATATTCATATTCATATTCATATTCATATTCATATTCATATTCATATTCATATTCATATTCATATTCATATTCATATTCATATTCATATTCATATTCATATTCATATTCATATTCATATTCATATTCATATTCATATTCATATTCATATCATTTCATATTCATATTCATATTCATATCATATTCATATTCATATTCATATTCATATTCATATTCATATTCATATTCATATTCATATTCATATTCATATTCATATTCATATTCATATTCATATTCATATTCATATTCATATTCATATTCATATTCATATTCATATTCATATTCATATTCATATTCATATTCATATTCATATTCATATTCATATTCATATTCATATTCATATTCATATTCATATTCATATTCATATTCATATTCATATTCATATTCATATTCATATTCATATTCATATTCATATTCATATTCATATTCATATTCATATTCATATTCATATTCATATTCATATTCATATTCATATTCATATTCATATTCATATTCATATTCATATTCATATTCATATTCATATTCATATTCATATTCATATTCATATTCATATTCATATTCATATTCATATTCATATTCATATTCATATTCATATTCATATTCATATTCATATTCATATTCATATTCATATTCATATTCATATTCATATCATATTCATATTCATATTCATATTCATATTCATATTCATATTCATATTCATATTCATATTCATATTCATATTCATATTCATATTCATATTCATATTCATATTCATATTCATATTCATATTCATATTCATATTCATATTCATATTCATATTCATATTCATATTCATATTCATATTCATATTCATATTCATATTCATATTCATATTCATATTCATATTCATATTCATATTCATATTCATATTCATATTCATATTCATATTCATATTCATATTCATATTCATATTCATATTCATATTCATATTCATATTCATATTCATATTCATATTCATATTCATATTCATATTCATATTCATATTCATATCATATTCATATTCATATTCATATTCATATTCATATTCATATTCATATTCATATTCATATTCATATTCATATTCATATTCATATTCATATTCATATTCATATTCATATTCATATTCATATTCATATTCATATTCATATTCATATTCATATTCATATTCATATCATATTCATATTCATATTCATATTCATATTCATATTCATATTCATATTCATATTCATATTCATATTCATATTCATATTCATATTCATATTCATATTCATATTCATATTCATATTCATATTCATATCATATTCATATTCATATTCATATTCATATTCATATTCATATTCATATTCATATTCATATTCATATTCATATTCATATTCATATTCATATTCATATTCATATTCATATTCATATTCATATTCATATCATATTCATATTCATATTCATATTCATATTCATATTCATATTCATATTCATATTCATATTCATATTCATATTCATATTCATATTCATATTCATATTCATATTCATATTCATATTCATATTCATATTCATATTCATATTCATATTCATATTCATATTCATATTCATATTCATATTCATATTCATATTCATATTCATATTCATATTCATATTCATATTCATATTCATTGAATTGTTTTTTTTCAGTATTTTTTTTTTATCTTTAGCATAGCTTACACATAATTTTCGGTTGTTTCTTAGTAACAACAAATAGATTAATTTCGTGGAATTTCGTTGAAACATAAATTATCATTATCATATTCTCATGTGGGTGTATAGATATGTTTTATTTGTGTGAAGTGCGTATTACAAAAATATTTTATTATTGTTGCATAAGCTTCTTTAGAATGACTTGCTTTATATATAATTGATAAAAATAAAAATTAAATTCAAATTTGAAATGCACGCGCTTTACTTTATTGTTCTCTTTATTTTAGTAAGAAATTTTCTTAAAAGCTTTTAAAGCTTGCCAATTTCTGCTGTTTGCTTAAAAAAAAACTGCACATTAATTAGTTTTCTCAAAAAATACAAATGAATTCGCTAATGAAGTCCGTTCCTGAAATAAGTTTATAACGAAAATGCACCACCTGCCACCCAACATTACCAACGATAGCAGGAAACAAACTCTTTGCAATTCAAGAACATTGTGTATCCTTGCAAAAAAAAAAAAAGTCTGTTAGAAATACAACAACACAGCATCGAAAAAATTGGGTTTGATGTTCATTTAATCACTGCACACAATTTCAGTTAATTAAGCAGCAAATTCACAGGAGTCGAGCTTAAATGTAAAAAAAATAGCCAAGTAGTTTCAGGAAAAGTAGAGAACGCCAAAATATTGGAATATATATATATTGAGGATATGGATATTTTAGCATTGTTGAAAGAAATGCGTTATTATTGAGTAGGATGTTGGTTAATTACTACATATTGCTTACATGAATTGATTTTTTGTCACTTACTTGTGAAATTAATTATGTTCTCAAATCAATAAATATGCGTGCCAGGATAATGACAAATTAATTATTATCAGCAAAGAAATGAACATATAGAAAATATGTGGATTTGTGGATATTTCTTTGAATAAACAAAGCCTGAAGAAATTTCCCGTAATGAATTTTTTGCACTTTAAATATGTTTTTATGTGTGATAAAAATTCAACAATGTATGAAGTAAAATAAACCAATTTTCATGAGATGTTTATTTCTATTTCTACATTTGTTAGATAAAATGAAATTTTTTTATTTTTTAATGCTGCTAAAAGATTTTATAAAAAAGCTTTCCAAATTTTTGTTGCTATGATTAACGTCGATTGGATAATCTGAAACTTGTATGAAGTTAGCAACCGGCGAAATACAGCATATGGCGAAAAAACTAAAAACAATTCTCTTAGCAACAGTGCCAATTTTAACGGAACAAAATTTGTAATATCTGTTCTAATGTCGCTATCAGGTTTATTAAGCTTATTTTGAGGTATGTTCTTTGTCCGCCTGTCCATATAGTAAATCACTGTTTCACCACCTCAGATTTTGAAGATGACAACTATTATTCTTTTGCCAAAAAATCTAAAGCCTGCAACCCATGTGACTTCCGTTCAATAATCCTATTGTCCTCGTTGTCTAAAATATGTGAATCGTTGAGCAGATTCTCATCATTTACCTTATGTCTTTCTTACCTTATGTCTTACAGCTGTTCTACTGTTCTACTGTCATAATACTTGATGACATATGAGCAGTGCCGTAGCTAGGGTTGATGACTCCTGGGGCTGAAACTAAATTATGCACCCCTTTAGAAGGTTATAGCGAACCTCATAAGAGTAAGATTTGATATGTTTTTAAGTACCAAAAAGTTAATAGAGTAACTTCAGGTAATGTGATATAGGTATTTTTAAATTTATAATTACAAGTAACTTTCATACCTTAGCTTAAACCGCATTACACAGGGTATGTTTTGATGCATTTTGCAGTGTTTTACAACTTTGGTGTTCTATAGCGTAATCCAATTTGGAGCTTTTTTAACACAATGAAAAAAAGTCATGTAACTCCCCTTAACGAAATTTGCGGGCAAAGTGATATACCACGTTCGGATAATGTGATATACCATATATACCAATATCACATTACCCGAATAGTGTTCAACAGCAGTATCCGTTGTTTTTCAACCAAAATTAAAAAAAACCATGTTATTTAAAAGAAAAATTGGTGTTTTAGTGTTATTTATGTTGTTTTTGATACACTTTTATTATTTCAGTGGAATTTACATAAAAGAAAACAAAAATACAAACAAAATCAATTGAATACAAATACGCATGTAAAAACTAAACAAAACTAGTAAGGTATATCTTCGACTTGGCCGAAGTTAAAATACCCCCACGGCTTCTTAAGGGTGGAAGAATATTAAATGGGAGTGCTTTTTGTATGAGATTTTGAGAGATATTATTATTTTTATGTGTCTAAAAAACATACATACAAACCAAAAAAACAAATTGGCCATTTCAGCCCTTGAAAGGACTTTGACCGAGCTTCTTATGATCAATTGTGTTGTGTGTGTTATTAAATGTTTGCACACAATTGACCGAGAACTGGACCTACATGTTTTATGCCGACTCCGAACGGCTCATGTTCTCAAGAAGCTTTACATGGCATTATTTACTCTCTGAGGTTTGCCATTGTCTGCAGAGAGGTGGTGACCGATCAGAAAAATTTTATATTGAAAAAACTTTTCGCCGCGGCTGGGGATCGAACCCGGGCTCCGAGCATGCTAAGCCACACACTTAACCTGCATGCCACGGTCAAAACATACATATCAAATTGTTTTCCTGCAGCTTAAATATAAGCCTTTTTATAAAGTTTTAAATTTTGAGGTTGTATGGGAGGTGGGCGTGTTAGATTTTGTATGACGCCCATTTTTCTAGCATATCTCAGTTTCGACATAGAATACACAAATACCGAGTTTCTGTCTTGTAGCTTTAATATTAGCCTCTTTATAGATTTTTCAATTTTGGGGTTGTATGGGAGGTGGGCGTGTTAATGGGTGGATGACGCCCAATTTTATAAAACACACCTCAGTTTTGACATTGAATACACAAAAACCGAGTTTCCATCTTGTAACTTTAATATTAGCCTCTTTATAGATTGTTAAATTTTGGGGTTGTATGGGAGGTGGGCGTGTTAGTGGGTGGATGACGCCCATTTTTTTAACACACTTCAGTTTTGACATTGAATACACAAATACCGAGTTTCCGTCTTATAACTTTAATATTAGCCTCTTTATAGATTTTTAAATTTTGGGGTTGTATGGGAGGTGGGCGTGTTAATGGGTGGATGACGCATAATTTTCTAACACACCTCAGTTTTGACATTAATTACTTAAAAACCGAGTTTCCATCTTGTAACTTTGTTATTAGCCTCTTTATAGATTTTTAAATTTTGGGATTGTATGGGAGGTGGGCGTGTTGGTGAGTGGATGACGCCCATTTTTCTAAAACATCTTAGTTTTGATATAGAATACACATATACCAAATTTCAGTATTGTAGCTTAAATATTAGCTTCTTTGTATAGTTTTCAATTTTTGAGTTGTATGGGAGGTAGGCGTGGTTTTCATCCGATCTAGCCCATTCTCGAACTTGATCTTAGTTTTTTTAAAAAAAGCTTAAATATCGAATTTCATTACGATAGCTTCAAAACTGCGGCTGTAATCGTGTCGACAGACAGACGGACAGACGGACAGACAGACGGACATGGCTAAATCAACTCAGGTGGTGATGCTGAGCAAGAATATACACTGGTGGCCAAAACTAAAGCAACTCAATATCAGTATGGGGCATAAACTTAATAAAATTCACAATATTAAAGATAGAGCGAATTTTTTTGTTTCTAAAACATGATTATTTATTAATTATTTGAAAAAGAAACTGAAAGAATTATATTCATTTCTGTATGTTTTTAAATAATGTATTAAATGCATAAGGCTCAAAATTTCCTTGGTCATAACTAAAGCAACTCTACTGTAAGATTTGTTTTGGCGACGATAATTATAAGAACAACCGGTTATTATGTTCCGTTATGTTTACTATAATTGTTTGCCTGACATAAAAAAAGTTATTTTTGTATTTGGCTGCGAATTAGTCAAGTTAGAAGTGATTTTTAAAAATTTAATTAAAATGGCGAGAAAAAGTATAATTCATGTATAAAAGAGAAAATATTTAGTGACTACAAAAAGGGTAAATGTCAAGAAGCTTTAGTGAACAATTTGGAATAGGCAAATCAGTGATTTCGCGGCTTATAAAGAGTTTTCAAGTGACTAAATCAGGGGTCACAATTCACCATGGCGGAAGGCCAATGAAAACCTCACCGCGAATGACCCAAAATATAATCCGTGAAATAAAAAAAAAAACCCATTTGTAACATCCACGGAAATAGTCCGAGATTTAGTATTAGAAATCAGCGCTAGAACCGTTCGCAGGCGAGCTATAAATGCCGGATTACGTGCACGCAAACCTGCCAAAAATCCATTTATTTTATCGAAAAATCGGTTGGCTAGGCTGGCCTTTGCTAGAGAGCATGTCGTTTGGAATGTTGCTTAGTGGAGAAATATTTTGTTCTCCGATGAATCAAATTTTAATATCGAGGGCTCTGACATAAAAAATTTTACCGTAAGACGGCCGGCCAATACGCGCTTAACTCCTCAATACTGTAAGAGAACTTTGAAGCACGGGAAGGCAACACTATGGTATGGGGTTGCTTTTCTTATCACGGAGTTGGACCCATTTATGAAATTAAGGACACAATGGACCGATTTTTGTACAAATCTGTTTTGGCAAACGTTATGTTGCCTTATACAGAGGAGGAAATGCCACTGCTTTGGGTCTTCCAACACGATAATGACCCAAAGCATACCTCGAATTTTGTTAAAGAATGGCTACGCGACCATAATATTAGGGTTCTCAAATGGCCAGTGCAGTCTCCCGATTTAAGCCCGATAGAGAACTTGTGGAGTATCGTCGAACGGAAAATTAAGAGGGATAATGCAACGAATAAGCACACAATCTTCAGTCGCATTCAAGACGCATGGAACAACATTCCGCAGGATCAAATTCATCGACTCATAGATTCAATGCCTCGTAGATGTGCTGCTGTCTTGAAAAATAAAGAATATTCTATTGATTATTAAATATTTTAAGTTATTTATTTGAAAATTGAAAAGTTGCTTTAGTTATGACCAAGGAAATTTTGAGCCTTATGCATTTAATACATTATTTAAAAACATACATAAATAAATATAATTCTTTCAGTTTCTTTTTCAATTAGTTAATAAATAATTATGTTTTAGAAAAAAAAATTTTCGCTCTATCTTTAATATTGTGAATTTTATTAAGTTTATGCCCCATTCTGATATTGAGTTGCTTTAGTTTTGGCCACCACTGGTGTGAAGTTAGCATACGGCGAAATGCAGCATTCGGCGAAAAAA
>OY282641.1:16279856-16296105 GCA_958299015.1 Tetanocera ferruginea | reverse complement strand
TTAACAGTTTGGCCAATTTTGGCAAAATGACAAAAGTTAAAATTTTCCAACTCAATTTAAAAAAAACTGAACTATGATTTTTTAATAAAAATTTCTGAGGTCAAAGTTGAAACTGCCATTATACTTATGTATTAGATTTGATAAAAAGTTATTTCCATTTGTAGAAACTGTGGTTCTAACAGTTTGGCCAATTTTTGCAAAATAACAAAAGTTTAAATTTTCCAACGCATTTTTAAAAGCTGAACGAATGTTTTTTAAATACTTGAGCTCATAGATAAAACTCTTTTACACTTTTCTATATTATTACTCTTCAAAAACTTGGAGATAAAGCTATTTTCATTTATATAAATTGTGTTACTAACATATTTGGTAATTTTTTGAAACAATGCAAAAACTATTGCAAAGTATATGTGAATGATTTTTTTATCAATTTTTCAAGCTCTATTTTGTCAAATTTATAATACATCATCACACAAAACTTTTATTCGAAGTTTTTAATCAATAGTTTCGTTGAATTAGTTTTTATAAATCACATAGTTTTTGATTTCCTTAATATTTTTCGTTGTATACAAGGAAAATACAATAGAAAATAATAAAAAGCTTTTCTAAAAGCTTTTTATCTTAAGAAATCTGTTAGTAAAAGAGATTTTTATAATTATTTTTTTGCAATGAACCAACTTAAAACGGTTTTTTTTAAATTATCTTTTTGCAATTGACAGGCAGCTAGCTCAAGCTATTTTTACTGATTTTTAGAGAAGGTAATAATTCAGGTAATAATAATTGATATCATTTATCAGCTTTTGTAAACGTAACAAACAATTTAGAAATTTATTATTAGTGTTTTATGCATATATGCTTTGATAAAATATACTTCGTTTATATCTTCAAAATTTTAAACAAAAACTTAAGTAACAATCGTCAATCGCATTAAAACTATGCTTGATATTTTAGAGACATTTTTAAAAATATTTTCTTATTAATTATTATTTGTTAAGAATACAATTTCAAATTCCTTATGTTAACTTTTTTCAATTTTAATCTATTTCAATCCGCAAAAATATAAACATTAATAAGAATTTAATATCGACAGACCTCCAAACTGAGTTGAATAAGTGAATAAGAATTTTCTATGTTCATTTATCCTTACTAAGTTAGCCACAGCAGCATCAAAAGATCATAGATGGCGCTGTAAAAGGGAACAAATACTTAGTCATTACTCAAACCACAATCTAATCTTGTGCTAGAAAGCTTTTTGAATTCGCTTTAGAATTAAAAAGCTCACTTAAATTAACAGCCTTTTTCTGATAACAGATGAGATTACAGAGATCGAACATATAATATTCGCCGCATGCTGCGAAAAAGATGCTAACTTCACACCGGTTTGGCCACCAGTGTATATACTTTTCTATACCTACCACGCCTCCTTCTGGGCGTTACACACTTCGTGACAAAATTAATATACCCCTTACGCAGTACGCGTGGGGGTATAAAAATATAAATTAACACAAAGCATAAAATTAATGATATGAATAGATATGGTATGAAAAGACGGCGTATCACATTACCCAACTTTGACTAAATCACAAAAGCCGATTTCGGGTTTCAAAATAATAAGGTTATTTTTGTAAAAACACGCAGTAGGAAATTTAAATCTCACCTCATTTGTGGCTTACTTAATTCACACTCTTACAAATTTATCTATTTCAGCAATTCTGCTCTATTTATTATAATGCACTCGCAAAGCGCGTTCAAAAAAAAAAACCTCGCGTGTAGCAACGTACAAAAACAACGTACGTGACAGAAGTGAAACTTCTTAAACAGTAAGAATTAAGAGAGATTTTAGTGTGAAATAGAGAGAGAAAGTGGGGGGCGTCATGAAATCCAATAATTGTCGGAATTGATTTTTAAAACTACAATAAATAAACGTTGGTGTCATGAACTCCCACATTATTGCTTTTTTGTTCGAAAGAGACATTTATTCCGCCCCAATTCCAAAAATAACAGTTATTTTTTACTTTTACTTCATCGGTCAAAAATAACAGTTACTTTCTGCCGTTTATTTTTTCGGTCAAAAATATCAGGTAATTTATATTTATTCAAAATTCTTTTACCGACTAAAAAACTTTTGATACCATTATTTCATCTCATCGGTGAGACATTTTACACATGGTGTCAACAGTTCAATCTGTCAAGCGGCCTTTAAAAAAAAAACAAATTGCTTGATATTTTCGATCGATTTTTTACCGATAAAATAAAAGTCGAAAGTAACTTTCCTTTTTCCCCGATAAAATACAAGGCAAAAATAATAGTTAAATTTTAACTTTTATAGAATCCGTCTAAAATTTAAAAGGCACTTAATATTCGTGAGGCTGAGACCATTTTTAACATGATGGTATATTTGAAAAAGTCTTTCAACAATTTTTTCATTTGAAAATTGTAAAATAACAGTTATTTTCAGTACTTGTTTTAGTTCAGTTGGTGTTTTAGTTGCTTTCGAATGTCTTCTCAACTTTGTCACTTTTTGAATGCTAGATTGCATTTGCATAGTACTCTTGCTTCCTGATCTTAATAGTTGCTATGTTGAGCGAGGGCCTCGTAAGGCAGCGAACGGCGATTGTTGAGTGTATCAACTTGGTTGGCTATAAAATTTTGTTGAGATGATGGCTGAGTTTCAAAGTACATTTTTACAAAGCATCAGTGTGTTTTTCTGGGCAGTGATTCTTCGAAGATTCACCAAAATACACTGATGCTTCGTAAAAATGCTTTTTGGAACTCAGCCGATGTTGCAATCACCTTACCTTCATCATTAGATACATACCCAGCTGCTTATTATGCAGCGAACAGGCAGTCAATTTTTTCCCGCTAGATGTGCCTAAATATTTTCGTTTGAAGCGTAAAGAAATAAATTTTCCGTACATACTTTAAGGATGCATATTAATGTTACGGACGGAATGTTACGCGTTAAATATTAATTACATTTTGTTTCACTGTTTATCATAAGCATATGTGGCGTTATTGTAGAGCTTCCGACTATCAACATCGATGGTCTGGGTTCAATTCTCGCTAGCGGCTATCATTTTTTGAAAATTTTTATATGCATTGAAAACGTTAGCCTAGCGTCACGAATAAGAGACCTGGAAATTTCACTCTCCGCCAAAGAACTTTCACTTCAAAATATATCGACTACACCGATAAAAAATTTCACAACAATTAGAGCGAACACAGCAAATGAGAGCGCGCACTAAGCTGTAGCACGTGTCTTTTTCTGTTGCCGTTATGCTCACTTGTTTATTTTTGTCGAGAATTTCGTCCTTAACAAAATATGTAGGTATATCACATTATCCAACCATATGATAATACCTGAAGTTACTCTATATATATATTTTTTTTTTAAATAATAGTTTACTGTAATGATTAGTTTCTTACAGTGGAAATGAGTTCATATGTTTAAATTCTTTATATTTAATTTTGAAATTCGGTTTCAGTAGACAAAATTAATAAAATAATCTCATCGAGATAATATATTTGATATCATTAAAAATATAATTTGGTAACTAACACAAGACTTTCGCTTAATTTCATATTTGAAGCATATCCCAATTTTTTTAAAGCCGGATTTTCCGCAATTAGAAAATTTTTCAAAAATTATTTGTTTACTCAAAGAAAATTTTGACTTGCAATAGTGAGTTTATCCTTAAAAATTTATTTGTAATAAAATTCCGTTTCACTATTTCCGTTTTTTACAATAATTGTCGATAAATCTTACTACATATTTTTGAATGAAGCTCTAAAAAAATGACATATTTTTGATGAGATTTAAAAAATTTCAAAACTATGCTATCCATGGATATTTCATAAAAGAAGTGAGAATCTAAAATTTTCAGAAACAAAAAGAATTTTCTCTGAATTCTTCGAATACTTTTGTCTACCAGGCTTATAAGTAATGCGAAAACAATTTACGATCAATAAGCTACACAATATCTATTCTAAATAATTGGAGAATTGACATATTAAGATGTTATAAAAACTTATAAAAAACCGAAAATTGCGAAAAATTTAAGAAAAATTTTGCATAGCTAATAGAAGAAAACAATAGCAGCTGAAAGCAAAATGTTAAAAATGTTCCCTCAATTACCCGCTATTCAGGGTCAATTCAAATATTTATTCAAAATCAATCTATGATTTCTTCTTTCGCAAATTAATGTTTAAAATGAAAATAACATAAAATATTAAAATTTATTTATAAATTTTGTACATTATTTTTATCTTATATTAGTATAGTATAGTATAGTTATCTCCGCTTCGACTTTTGTATACAAGAAAGAGGTCAGTTGGTTTTGACTGCGCTATCCCCGATCATAAATATTACAGTATATGTTAATCAGATATATGTTTCATATTCATTAGCTTTATAATTCCCAAAGCAAACTTGATCTGGCTGGACAAGGTCAAGAGTCCTGAATGGCCAAATAGAAGCTAGCAATTCCTAGAAATCTGCTGATTCTTCACAGTCGGTGGCTGAGAACAAAACTTAATTTTAATAATTATACTAATTTTAAAGCAACTGTGCATCTTCTCTTAAAAACCTTAAGTAAAATAAAGGAGTCAGAAAACCATCTAAGAGTTTTTAATATACATCTTCAAAATAAAATAAAAAAAAAGAAACAGTTTCGATAGTATCGTAAGTGTAGACGTAGAATTCCGTTCAAGTTGTAACCGCTTGTACTTTATCTCTTTGGTCCGATAGTTTTGTTCATTTTGCACGTATTTTTATTGATCTTTCAAAAATTATAAAATAAATGAATAACACTCAATTATGGACTACTTATCGAGGCCAAACAAAGAAAAAGTTAAAAGTCAGTATGAATAAATGAGCAAGCAAAAAGAAACAAGCAAAATTTAAAATTTTTTCAATCATTTTGTTAAGTTTGACAGGTTGAGTTCATTGACTTAGTTGAAAAGAAGGCGAAGCAAATGCACTTTCCATTGGTGCCACTTTCGTCTCTGCCAGATATATAGTTTGCGAGCTACAGTCAGTTTAACTACTTATTTCAAATTAAAATTAAGACCCCGATTTTTAAAAAATCGTATGGTTACTATATTTCTCGCTGAGCACATGTCCTTTCCTCTCGTCTCTGTCTGATATCTAGTTTGCTAGCTACACTTTCTGTGCGATGCATAGTTTGCAAACTACACTAGCTAGTGCTAGTGGGATGTGGAATCCAAATTAATTTGCATTATAAGCAAAAATTAAAATTTTACGCCATCTATTGGGTAAAAGCATAAAAAGAAATATGATCCAACTTGTTTTTTTCATAAGAGTTAAAACTAACCGGATCACAGAACCATTTTGTTAAATTTGACAGATTGAGTTCATTGACTGAGTTGAAAAGAGGTTCATGACCTCCGGTTTTAAAATAGAGCACTTAGTATACTAGAACAGTAGTGCATACATAAACCCAATGCGAACTTATGCTTAAAATGCTGCCAAAGCAAACCAATCAGTTCGTGCAAAACCAAAGTATACAAGCATAAACAACGAAAGAAAAACATGAAAGCAGCAGGCACATAAGCAGCTGATGATTGATTTTCTTATATAAAAACATGCATTTTTCTTCTTGTATTTTACTATTTTGTGACTTTAATATAATAGTGACAAAATCCAAAGTTAGATATTCATTCAGCGCAGGATATATCTGATATTTTAGTGTATATATTATCTTTGAACGAAGAGTATTAAAGGCTGTAGGTATACCCTAAAGTATTCGCCAAAAAAGTTGCCTAATGACCTAGAAAAAATCTGTTAAAACGACCCCATACAAACCGCGCTGTAAGACGTAATTCTACGTCAAAAAGGTCAGAAGGCCATAAAATTGCCATTGAATGTCATTTATTTCATTTAAATAAAAAGTTTAATGAATTTAAATCAATTTAATTTTTTTAGAAATATTTTGAGCAAGATTAAATAAGGAATTTTATTTAACAGGATGCCAAAAAACATATTAATATACAAAATTATGTTCTAGCAGCTTAAGAGCTTAAAATACGGTTTGTTTAATGATGTAAAGTCTCAGAACTAAGTAATCACAAAATCATAAAATATATTTTTATATTTAACATTTATGACAGGAACACGTTTTTCTTAAAAATTCTTAAGAAATATATTAATTAAAAAATAACTGACGTCTTCATATAGCATACCCAGAAAACCATACAGGTTTTAGAAACACAATGGTTATAGAAATATCTACTAAAGACTGTTTCAGAAATAACTGTCTTTTTGTTTTTTTTTTATATTGTAAAACACCAATGATGTTTTTTCTTTCAGTTTATTATGAAGTGAACATTACAAAACAAATGAAAAAAATACACTTAAAAAAAATTATGAACTTTTTGATTAAGGTCCTATATTAGGCTTTTCACCGACCTTTCGTTGACCTTAGTGTATGCCCGACGTCATTTAAGTCAAAATATTTCGATGTTTTTCTCAGTTTGTTTGGTCTTCTTAAGATTTATTTTCATAAAAGCCCAAATATCTTTCGATTGGATGAAGTTCGGAGCAATTCGGAGGATTGGCTTCTCTTAGTGACATTATTGGCTTGGTACCAGTGATGATACCGGATCATTTTCGAGAGTACTTTTTTACAAAGGCAAATAGTACTTTTTTATTGTTTAGGGTACTTTTTATCAAGCAATGACATGTGAATAAATACATAAATTAAAACCAATACTTTTTTAAATTTTATTATATTTATCACATAAAGGAACAATTAATAATCAGGATTTCTTCAGAACCCGTTAAATATGTATATTAGGTCGCCTCGACCTCTATGGGGCAAAAAAAAAAAATTGTCATTGCTTAAAATTAACTTAAAATTAACTTTGATCGATTCTAAGACGAATGCACAAAATTTTTTTGGCTATAACGATAGTCGCCAGTGAGCTAAACCATTTCGAAAAACATCCAAAAACAGCAGTTACAAATAAACAAATGGTTAGAAATAGTAGTTGGTGGTGTCCGTGGCATGCAGGTTAAGTGTGTGGCTTAGCATGCTCGAGAGCCCGGGTTCGATCCCCAGCCGCGGCGAAAAAGTTTTTTTCAATAAAAAATTTTTCTGATCGGTCACCACCTCTCTGCAGACAATGGCAAACCTCAGAGAGTAAATAATGCCATGTAAAGCTTCTTGAGAACATGAGCCGTTCGGAGTCGGCATAAAACATGTAGGTCCAGTTCTCGGTCAATTGTGTGCAAAAATTTAAACACACACAACACAATTGATCATAAGAAGCTCGGTCAAAGTCCTTTCAAGGGCTGAAATGGCCAATTTGTTTTTTTTTTTTTTTAGAAATAGTAGTACTGAAGAAGATCTTACTGTGTGGTCCAAAAAATTTCAAATCTTTGCCGCCTGACCAAAGATATTGCGAATTTAAATGAAAATTTTTGACTTTTTTTTTTAAAAGTTCTTGTTCTGGAAACATTTCTAATATCAACGGCAAATAATACATGACTGGGCGAGAATTTTGGCAATTAGTTTATGACTTCATTTTCAAAAATGATTTTTTTAACTCTTGACAAAATTTCAAGTAAAATTCTTTAATTTTTTTCGGCATGAAGGTACTCGGGTACTTTTGTAGAGTCAATAGTACTCAAAAAAGACTATTCCACTCAAAATATCATCCCTGCTTGGTACCAATCGTTCGTTCTCTGGACACAGTGCCATGTTGCTAGGTCAGGCCAAAATAGTACTGAACCTTGGTGCTGACGTATAAAAGGCAACAAACGCCGCTCCAGACACTCTCTGATGTAAGTTTCGGTGATGATTGTGCGATCTGTCACAAATTCCTTACTTCGCAGGCCACATTTGCAAATGGCCTGCCACACCATGTATTTCTTTGGAAATTTGGTATGTTTTTCGGTGGTAAATTAAGAGGATGCTCCACCCCTTCTAACCGCAGTATAATATCCATGTCCAGGTAATTGCTTGAAATCCGCTTTGCAGTACGTTTCATCATCCATGATCACGCAATCAAGTTTGGGCAGATAATCTCGAAACAGTTTTCGAGCCCTCCTCTTGGCTTCGGCGTCCTTTTCTTCTGACCTATCAGGTACTTTTTGTACTTTATAGCTCCAAAGGTTGTACAATTTTGTAATCCGTTGAACACTTGACTTCGATGTTACCGCTTTTGCTGCCATATCACCAACCGAAGTGCCTGGATTCTGAGTAAACAGCCGCTTAACGTTCTGAGCCACCGCTTGGTTCGCTGGACCACTTTTTCTCCCCGAGCCTGGCGTTTTTGATAAAAGGGTAAGCTGTTTGTATCGTTTTATGGTCCTTCCGACAGTTTGTACTGTACGCACACGCCAACTTCCTTAGTGATCTTTTTGTACGTGGTGTTTGGATTTTCCAGGTATTTGCAAATAATTGCATTCCGCTTTTCTTCTTGAGACGACATCTTTTCAGTAACTCTTTTATTTTATTAATGAGTATTTTTTTTTTAATCTGCAATATTTATACTTTATTTAGGTACCAAATATGTTGCTATAGAGGTAACACTTTTTTTAAACCTAAAAACAAAATGACAGTTATTTCTAGGATAGTCTTTATATTAGCAAGTTTGAACACTTCTTAACCTGAATATAAGAAGTAAAAAAGTAATTTTTTAAAATTTTATGGAAATTGAAAAAAAATTTTTATATTTTTCTTTTTTCTTATCTTTTCTTTTTGTACAAAGCAGTTGCAGCAAGTGGTGACCGTGGCATGCAGGTTAGGTGTGTGGCTTAGCATGCTCGGAGCCCGGGTTCGATCCCCAGCCGCGGCGAAAAGTTTTTCCAAAGAAATTTTTCTGATCGGTCACCACCTCTCTGCAGACAATGGCAAACCTCAGAGAGTAAATAATGCCATATAAAGCTTCTTGAGAACATGAACTTTAGCCGTTCGGAGTCGGCATAAAACATGTAGGTCCAGTTCTCGGTTAATTGTGTGCAAACATTTAATAACACACACAACATAATTGATCATAAGAAGCTCGGTCAAAGTCCTTTCAAGGGCTGAAATGGCCAATTTTTTTTTTTTAGTTGCAGCAAAATCGAAGCTACAATGTGTGCACTACAAACAACGATAATTGAAGCTAACGATTATCAAAGCTACCAACAATTGACTTGCTTGCAAGAAATTTTACCACTGACTTTTTTGTTGGAAACGGCAAGATCTTTCATTTACTTAAACATCACACCCACCTAACTGTTAAGGTGTAGGCAGCAAATGAAAATTAAGCGATTAATTTGATGAAAAATATTGACTTAAGTAAGAGTATTGGCCAAAAACTTTTGAGCTTTTTAATAATTTAAAATTCTGAGTACACTACGACCGTTTAGAATAATATATTGCGCGATTAGTGAAAATTTGATTTAAATCAGTACAGTGGTAACGGAGATTCTGAATGACAAGATGAAAAAAGCGAATCTTTGAGTTTCATTTTTATGTAATAGTATAGTTAAAGCTGTTTAAAAAGTAATTTTTGTTCACTAATTTATTTATAGTTTTAAAATAATGTTGAAGGTATTTCAGTTTCGAACGTTTTCAATATTATTCATTAAATCTCTTGCAATTAATTTGTCGTTTTTCTTGTGTGCTTTTTCTTATCTTAACGCAAATTTAAAATATAATATTTTACAAAAGATTATATTTTATGTTGAGAAAATTGTTCGAATTCCCGCAATTGATTAAAATTAAATGACGCACGTTGCTGTAGCACAAAATCTATTCAGTATTTATCCCTAAGGATGCATCACGAAATGCTAACATGTTGTAGCTGCGTGCAGGAGTTGTGCAAAGCCAACACAGCACGCTAACACATTTAAATAAATTTCAAATGGAGACACGCGCAAAACGTAAACCAGAAACACACACACACACACAGGCATACAAGCATAAACACCCAACATAGAGGCACTGATATGCCGGCAATGGTAAGGAGAAACACCAACCAACACATATGCAACATTTCATTACATCCTTTGGGGACTAATCTGTGTGAGCGAACACTTTGACGTTGCATAGTTGTGCTGCCTGTGTTGTTTTTGTTATACGATGTTGTTGTTGTTGCTGCTGCCTGCTTCATTGCATTTGCTGGCGTAAATAAAATGTAGTGTATAATTTTCGTTACTGTAGTTGTTGTTGTAGTTGTTGTTGTTGTTGTTGTTGTTGTTGTTGCTGTTGTTGTTGTTGTTGTTGTTGTTGTTGTTGTTGTTGTTGTTGTTGTTGTTGTTGTTGTTGTTGTTGGTGTTGTTGTTGTTGTTGTTGTTGTTGTTGTTGTTGTTGTTGTTGTTGTTGTTGTTGTTGTTGTTGTTGTTGTTTTTGTTATTGTTGTTGCTTTCTGCTGTTTCAGCCAAGTCCCCATCATTTGGCATATTATAGAGTTTAACCCACAAACGACCCATGCTGTCAACACTTGCATGTGGGCGTCTAAGACAGACAAGTGTAGCAGCCCGTGTGACCCTTTACTTTGTTTCAGCATTATTGTCATTGTTGTTGTATTTTGTAGTTTGTACTGACTGTTGTTGTACTGACTTGCTTGTGCTTTATAGCACTTTCTAAGTGAATTATTTTTATAAATTAATCAATTAAAATGCATGCAAGAGCATGTGTGGCAAGCATTAAATAATATAAAGTTGTTGCAAAAACAAAAAAAAAAAACAAACAACCGAGCATGATAGGGTTAAATAAGTGGTATTATTATTGTATTAAAATAACACTGTAAGCCAGGGTAACACTTTATTGCGTATAATTGCGACAAATTGTTTGGTAATGTGAGGGTTAAAGTACTTTTCGCTGTAGAATTTTTTTGAAACTGGATTTTATGCCATTTTGTTGTAAGTCGTTTCTTTTTAATTAGGTCTTGCTTGCCGATAGTGAAAGATAGGCACAGCTTATTTCCTAATCGTACGCAACAGGACACGAAAATAGTTAAAAACATTTTTTTTTTTTAATCAAGCGGAATATTTTTTCTTATACAATACCTGTGTTGTGTTTGTAATTAACTTCCTTACTGGTCGTTTTTAAGATGATGTTTCTTTGAACCATTTTTTTTTAAGTCGCAGCATTTTTGTATCAATTTTTAATGGCTTAGATCACTGTCTGGCCGAATGACTGAGATTACCACAAAACAAAACTTACAAACAAATAAAGTCTAAAACTTAAACACACACACATACTATAAAGAGCAATTCATTCACAGCACTTCTGCGTCAAAAGGTGAACATCAAGTTTTAAACCTTAAACAATAAATCACAAAGCAATAAGACCAAAATGTAAGAATGTCAGCAACACATACTTAAATACGCATAATGCATGTCTAGAAAGCTTAACAAAAAACAAAAAACAAAAAAAAAAAAAAAAAAAAAACGAAACACTTCAGCAAAATAAACTTTAAACAAACTCAGTGCAAAGAACTCAAACACAGCGACAACAACATGTTAGAAAATCATGTGTTTTCTTGTTGTAAAATACAATAAAATTATAGTTTGTGTTTTCTTGCCACAGCAACACATATCCACAAAACATAAACACACACACCTACGCAAACAAAAAGCACTATATAATCTCACCCACACCTGCAGTCAAGATACAATCTACTTTAATAATTGCTTACCGGGGTGAAATAAAAGATAATCATTTATAAGTATGAGTTTATTTTTATTTATTTTATTTTTCACACCAGAGTGAAGAGTAAATGTGTGTTTTTGTTATATTTTCAATAAGTTGATGATGAAGTTTATGCTGAAGATGACGTTTGTTATAATCTCATAACAATGAAGGCAAAGAAAGTCGGTCAGACACAATCAGAATCTATGGTTTATGTCTTGTCTAGGGATGTGTATTATTCTTCTTTAATAAATCTGATAATATTTTTATAATAATTTAGTTTAGATTCTAGTAGATTGCTTTGTTTGAGTTAAATGTTTGGAAATGTTTTGTATTTAAGCACATTTAACTTTATTATTTTAAATAATAAAGTATTAGGTTCAAATGGTCAGACGTCACATAAACAGACGATGCATTCAATGTGACGAAGACATATAAGAAAAATTAATTACTTAATTGTTTTTTTGTAGAATAACCAACATATTGGGCATTTCAGCGCTTGAAAGGACTTTGACCGAGCTTTTTTAATCAAATTGTGTTGTATGTGTTATAAGAAAGGTGACGACCGATCAGAAATTTTGTTTAATATTGTAAAATTAAAATCTGAAAATTTCAAAGAGATTTACAGATATCACGTAAAAATACAATAGCTTACCTTTTCAGTCATATATTCTGTTAGATTTATGTACTAGTTAAAAATCAGTACTAGTTAAAAATCAGAAATTTAAAGTTTTTAATTTTGTTTTTAGTTCTTAAACTTTTCAGTATCTGTTAAGACATAATAATTAAAAAAATTCAGAAACACTCAATTTATGATAAATAAATCCCTTTCAGTATCTTTTAAGATATAATAATTAAAAAAATTCAGAAACACTCAATTTATGATAAATAAATTCTTAATAAAGTTAATAAAAAATATATTAATAAATAAAAAGGAAGTAGATTGTTGAGCTTGTCCATTACAATGGACATTGCTCTTAAATCATTTATTGTCTCCAAATAAATCAACAAATAAGTTTTTTATAAACATTCACTACTATATTACATTTATTTTCTATAACATAAAAAAAATAAAAACAAATAAGTTAATCTTAATATATAAAAGACAAGCGTCCTGCTCCGTGCTCTATATCGTAAAACATGTTCACCCTGGACCAGAACCAGTTGTAAAATTATTCATTTAAAATGTTTGTACTTACTAAACCTTTTGCTCTTTATCGTAAAGCCTGTTCAGCCTGGACCAGAGCATGTTGTAAAATTATCTATTTGAAATCTTTGTACGTACTGTACTTTTTAACACCTGTTCATCCTGGACCAGAATGTTCTAAAATTATCCATTTGAAATCTTTGTACTTACTATACTTTTTAGAACCTGTTCAATCTGGACCAGAACCTATTCTTAAATTATGTATTGGAAGTCTTTGTACTTGAAGACTATCGTCATTTTCCTCAACTACTATACATCAAACATCATGTCTTGCTATTTCAGTGCTTCTGAATTAACAGAACCAGAACCTATTCGGTCTGCATAAACTGAACAGCAATTATTAGGGGAAGAGTGGCATGAAAGAGCCAAGTTTTGAAAGAGCCATCTTGATTTACGCGGTAGTTTTCATACGAATGCTTCTTAAATTATAATTTTTAAGAAGCAATACTCGCCATATGGCACCCTCGAACATTTGACAGTTCACTGACAATAAACGACGATGGTGTATCGTATTTTGGATTTCTTCATCATTAAGTAAGTTTTTCAGAACATTTTATTTGTTTTGTGACGTCTTCACCTTTAAAACTAACAGTAATATTATTATACTATAATTTTATGGATATAATAGGCCTACCAATAACATATTTATTTTGCCGGAAAAATCTTGATTTCATACTAATTTTTGAGGTTATGTTTCTTTGGACAATATGTTTTGAAAGAGCTGGGTTGCGGTGGTATGAAGAAGCGTAAAGGAAGTTTAAATTATTTTTGTCAAAAATGTTTTTAAGTGTTTTAAACCTCTTATTTTGTTTTTGGAATAGGTCTTATTATTATAGATTTTCTTCAAAGCGATTTAACTTTTTTGCTAAAAATATTTTTAAGTTTTTTAACTATTTTTTGTTTTTAGTTTTGAATTTTTTTATTTATTGAATTTGTTTTTGTAAAAACAATACTTTTTATAATAACAATTAATATTTTTAATAAATTATTCATTATTTTTCGTGTTAGGTCTTGTAATAAGAAGATGGCTCTTTCAAAACTTTGGTTGGCTCTTTCAATGCCCATGTGTTATGAAAGAGCCGAATTTCATGTTTTTTATAAATGGCTACAGGTCCAAGAATATTGTTGAGCTTTGGAAGACAACATTTCCGAAGAAATTCGGGCTATTCCGGCCGAAATGCTCGAAAAAGTTGCCCAAAATTGGACTTTCCGAATGGACCACCTAAGACGCAGCCGCGGTCAACATTTAAATGAAATTATCTTCAAAAAGTAAATGTCATGGACCAATCTAACGTTTCAAATAAAGAACCGATGAGATTTTGCAAATTTTATGCGTTTTTTTTAAAAAAAAAGTTATCAAGCTCTTAAAAAATCACCCTTTATAAACATGCGAATTTAAACCTGAGGCAAGTGTTATGCCTTTACCTCAGTCAATTCGAGTAATTAAGCCACAAACTCATTCCATAAACATCTCAACCACCAACTACAACTTCTAAAGTCGTATATATTGATGAATTTTTAATTTCAATTGATTAGAAATAAGGAAAGAATTAAGGAAAGGTAAAAGCGTAGGACCATGGCTAGACCGAGATTCGAACCCGCAACTTTTGGGTTGTCAGTCAAGCACACTTACCACTCGACTACCGAGGCCCCAAAAGTCTTAGTTCGGTATTTCTCCAAAGTTGATAAGACTCTCTAGAATGACGTCAAGGTAGGAAATGACTTCTCCGAAACTTATTAAGAAAAAAGTAGTTAATGGGACATTTAATGATATCGAAATCATTCAAAATCATACGGTCCCCACAAAAATAACCCACAAGTTGGGAAAATACGTCGAAAGTAGTAGTAATAGTTAGAATCCATAATTAAAAATACAAAATTTATTTTTTTTTTAAAATTTATATCATAATTCATATATACACAATTAAGTCCATAACTCAATTAATAAATTAATTTGTAATAGAATGTAGAAAAATTATTTTGTATGGAGTTGACGGTTTTCATGGATTGGATTTTATTTTTGAATTTCTTGTGTGATGTGTGTTTCATTGCTATACCACTCAACACTTTGCAAAAAATAATGTCTGTCTCTCTTCATCATGCTTCAATGCTCGATTGTAGTCGGTGATCGATTTCACGGCTCTTTCAGCTGCATCATTCAAAACAGATATATTTTTGCATATTTTCGAGCCTTCCCATTAGTAACTTCTATAATTTCACCTAGAAAGGTCACATTCCAGAAATTCCATAGAAATATCTTGGTGTTCGAAAAATTGTTCGAAGTTCTTCGAGTTACAAAATCACATAAATATCTCGTTGCAACTGTTACTGTCACTTAATAATCAAAATTTACCGAAGAAAAAAGGTCTGCACATCAGGCGCGGGGGAGTCTATGCAGCTAACGAAGGGGGTCCTATGACATTGTCATAGGAAAAAATTGTCTTTAAAAAAAGAAAATTTACTGTTCGAGAAGTCCCAATGCGGTGCTTCAATGTCTTTAGTGCTTGGTCTTGGTCGTGGTCGTGGTCGTGGTCGTGGTCTTGGTATTGGTCTTGGTCTTGGTCTTGTTCTTGGTCTTGGTCTTGGTCTTGGTCTTGGTCTTGGTCTTGGTCTTGGTCTTGGTCTTGGTCTTGGTCTTGGTCTTGGTCTTGGTCTTGGTCTTGGTCTTGGTCTTGGTCTTGGTCTTGGTCTTGGTCTTGGTCTTGGTCTTGGTCTTGGTCTTGGTCTTGGTCTTGGTCTTGGTCTTGGTCTTGGTCTTGGTCTTGGTCTTGGTCTTGGTCTTGGTCTTGGTCTTGGTCTTGGTCTTGGTCTTGGTCTTGGTCTTGGTCTTGGTCTTGGTCTTGGTCTTGGTCTTGGTCTTGGTCTTGGTCTTGGTCTTGGTCTTGGTCTTGGTCTTGGTCTTGGTCTTGGTCTTGGTCTTGGTCTTGGTCTTGGTCTTGGTCTTGGTCTTGGTCTTGGTCTTGGTCTTGGTCTTGGTCTTGGTCTTGGTCTTGGTCTTGGTCTTGGTCTTGGTCTTGGTCTTGGTCTTGGTCTTGGTCTTGGTCTTGGTCTTGGTCTTGGTCTTGGTCTTGGTCTTGGTCTTGGTCTTGGTCTTGGTCTTGGTCTTGGTCTTGGTCTTGGTCTTGGTCTTGGTCTTGGTCTTGGTCTTGGTCTTGGTCTTGGTCTTGGTCTTGGTCTTGGTCTTGGTCTTGGTCTTGGTCTTGGTCTTGGTCTTGGTCTTGGTCTTGGTCTTGGTCTTGGTCTTGGTCTTGGTCTTGGTCTTGGTCTTGGTCTTGGTCTTGGTCTTGGTCTTGGTCTTGGTCTTGGTCTTGGTCTTGGTCTTGGTCTTGGTCTTGGTCTTGGTCTTGGTCTTGGTCTTGGTCTTGGTCTTGGTCTTGGTCTTGGTCTTGGTCTTGGT
>OY282641.1:16239856-16274856 GCA_958299015.1 Tetanocera ferruginea | reverse complement strand
TTGCTTAACTTGTTAGTAGTTATTTATTTGTTGTTGTTGTTGTTGTTGTTGGCTGTTGCTTTTGCTCTTATTGCGTAAACATAAAGGTGTGCAATTAAGAAAATTTATATATATTTTTTTCCGCGCAATATTCCAACAACGCTTGCTGGCAACAATCAACGCAAAGTTTATGCATTTCATTAGCCTTTATAAATTTATTCGTAGCACAAATTTTTGACTTTTCATTGCATAATTTTCAGCAGTTTTAATTAAATCAGTTTTCTTATTATTTCATTAGCTGTTTGATGTTTTAAGTTTTGATTTGCATACTTCGAGGCCAGGTTTAATAACACCTTGGCGTTGTTGTTGCTATAGTTGCTCCTATTGTAACCATGCCCTCGATCATCATCATCCGAGGCTTCATTATCATAGGCAAAAACCATTATCATATTTTAATTATTAATGACATAATTGCTTATTGCACTGCTTACATATGATTTATGGCCTTCAATACGTGCTGCAGGACGAACGAAGTAGACCAAGAAGAAGGAGCACCATTAATGTTCGACATTATTGCAGGTTCAATGCGTACCTTGTTTAAATATTTTGTCCAAATTGTGTACTCTGTGTTGTGTTCAGATAACACAAAATGAAGAAAATTAATCACGTAAGCATTCCAGGAGCTTGATATTGTTGCTTATTGTTGAGTAATCAGAACATCTTATCTCAAAATATTGCTTTGTGCAGTTAATAATTTAATCTGAGATAGTTGCATTAAAGCTTTTATGCTTGAATTGTATTGAGGTTTGAGGACTTTTAGATTTAAAGGCGTGATTTTTTTATCTTTTGAAATCATTTGCTTACTTTACTTACTGTGTCACTAGAAATTAAACTATTCAAAATTAAACTAAAACACGTTAAGAAAGTCTAAAGTCGGTCTAGACCCACTATGAAATACCCTAAACCCACTTTTCAAAAACAAAAAAAAAATTTATTGTAAATGGGCGTGCCTGTGGGTGGATGAAGCCTTCATTTTTTATGCATTTTAATGTTGATGAAAAATTAACACATACCAAGTTTTATTCCTGTAGCTCACAGTTAATGCCTCTATTGTGCTCTCGCTATGGGAGGTGGTCGTGTTTATGGACGGATTACTCCCAATTTTTGAACACACCTTAGTTTTGGAATAAAATACATACATACCAAATTTAATTTCTCTATGACAAACATAACCTTATTTATTGAGTTTTAAACTTTTTTGGGTTGTATGGGAGGTAGGCGTGTCCGTAAGCGGCTGATGTCCATTTTTCAAAACCATATTTTTCTTGTCATAAAAAACATACGTGCCAAATTTTAGCTCTGTAGGTTAAACAAAGGCTTATTTATTGCGTTTTCGATTTTTGGGTTGTATGGCAGGTGGGCATGTCCGTGAGCGGATGAAGTCCATTTTTCAAAGACATCTTTATGTTAATATAAAACACACACATATCAAATTTAATTATTGTAGGCTAATTATGAGCTAAGTTATGCAGTTTTCAGTTTTCGCGTTGTATGGGAGGTAGGCATGTTCTTGAGCGGATGATGTCCGTTTTTCAATACCATCTTTTTTTTGTTATAAAAAACACGTGTGCCAAATTTTGTTTCTGTAAGTTAAACAGAGGCTTATTTATTGCGTTTTCAATTTTTGGGCGGACGTACGTACGGACGGACGGACGGACGGAGGGACGGACGGACATGGACAGCTCGACTCACGTGGTGACGCTGATCAAGAATATATATACTTTTCTATACCGGGCTCGCTTCGTTCTATGCTTTACAAACGTTTGCACAAAGTTAATATACTCTGACCTTTCAGGTTTTGGTATAAATATTATAAAGAGAATGTGAATAAACTCAAAAAATCATTTTTTAATAATCGCAGCTAACAGCACTGACTCAGAGGCAAAGTTAGGTCCCTGCCCTAACCCTCAAATATATTTTTAAATGATTATCAATCAACAATTTTTTAGCATCAAATCTTTGTTTTATTTGACATGGTTTTAATCGGTTTATCGGACCATCAACATTAAAATTTATGTTGATGGTCATTCGGGATGCTTATCGCCTTTATGTAACTCGTTCTCGGCCTTCGTTATAGTCTTTCCAGCACTTGTAAACAGTTTATTGCGTCAAGGCCTATCGTTAAAGCAGAATTAAACATTCTGAAATAATAATAATATAATCCATTATTGTCTGTGTACGCTCTATAGATACCAAAACTAACGTCCGATTGAACATGTTGCTCACCACTTCCTCAAAGTAATTAACTTTACAATTGCTCAAAAAGTTTTCGATAGCTAATCCAAGTGACATCTATGCTTTTCGACCAAGGTTTCTCATCGAGGTTTTAAGATGAGGATCTTTTATTAAGTTCCTTATCTGGGAGTTATCAATAATACCAGTTTTAAGCTTTTCTTTACCTTTTCCTAACATTTGTATTTGCCTATTTTAGCAAAACATGGTCCTTCTTTATGGAGTATGATCTTAAAACAACAGGCTTTCGAACTACATTTTTTACACCAACAACCATTTTATCTCTTACAGACCAATATTTTGTAGTTTTTGACACAAAAGTTTTGGTTCTGCGATAAGACCAATCTTTTCAGATTTAGGGGAGTGTCCCCCAAGTACAACTGTGTCCATGGTTTAGTAAGATTGGTGCAAATTTTTAAGAATACCGTGTTTTTCGAAATGGTTGATTTTGAGATATTCTTAGCCTTTCACCATGTCTTTTAATAAATATAAACGCAAACCAGTTGTACGATCTTTAAAACCAATGGAGAAAACTAAAGGTATTGAAATTCTTCGACAATAGTTCTCATGCTTCCTTCGGATCCGAGGATAAGTTCTTGTGCTATAACTCAATTTATGAGAACTTGTTGTTTTTTTAAAAGAAAATTGGAAATTAAATTCACGGAACGAAATTTGCTTGCCTGTTTTGGCCTATTTATAGGGTATAGAGTGTAAAAAGTGTAAGCTTTTAAAACGATATATATACTTTCTTGTATATTTTACTTTCTTGTATATTTACATCTTGTATATAAAATAGTCGTACCGTAAAATAAATTAGAATTTACAAAAAAAAAAAACAATTACACTATGGAACAAATTCTGGTTAGCAAAAGTGAGGTCGATTCTGAGAGTGAGGGCTAAAAATAGAGTCTAAATTAGAGGACCCGTATCGCGGTGTTTCTTTATAAAGGGTATTTTTTTATGAGTTTTTTTTTCAATATGGATTACTCTATTATCTGACAGTTGTTTTGACAGTTTAAAGTGACGTCTCTACTCAGTATTGTTTGGCAAATCATCATGAATAGGTTAACTCCAGAACAACGCTTCCAAATCGTGGAAATTTATTTTCAAAAACAGTGTTCAATTAAAAATGTTTATAGAGCACTTCGTGAATGTTATGGTGCACATAATCGTCCGTCTGAGACCACGTAATTACCAAATTTCAGAAGCCAAGCCACCGAGAAGTATGAGAAGAGTGCGTACAGAAGAAAATATTGCTGTCATTGAGGCCAGTGTCGAAGAAAACGATAATTTATCGATTCGTCATCGTGCGCAAGAAGTTGGACTTTCTCCATCGACTTTATGGAAAATTTTGCGTAAGGATTTGGGTTTGGTGCCATACAAAATTCAATTGGTGCAACAATTAAAGCCACACGATCATCAAATGTGCCGTGCCATGAATTCAGTAATTGGTCGGTTAATTAATTAGATGAAGATTCGCTTTTTTACCACAAAATTCTCTTCAGTGATGAGGCGCAATTTTTGTTGAATGCATAAGTTAACAAGCAAAATTGCCGTATTTGGAGCAAAGATAATCCACACGCCGTTCAAGAATTACCAGTGCATTCCGGTAAATGTATTGTTTGGTGCGGTCTATGGGCTGGCGGAATCATCGGTACTTATTTCTTTAAAAATGAGAAAGGACGACGCGTTACCGTGAATGGAAATCGATACAAAACCATGATCAATGAATTTTTGTTGCCAAATCTTCAAGATATGGATGTTGATGAAATGTGGTTTCAACAGGATGGTGCCACGTGTCATACTGCGGGCGAAACAATCAACTTATTGAAAGAACATTTCAACGACTACATTATTTCGAGAAATTGACCGGTGAATTGGCCTCCGCGTTCGTGTGATTTGATGCCACTCGAATATTTTTTGTGAAGATACGTAAAGTCATTGGCTTAGTGGTTAAACCAGCAACGATTGAAACTTTGGAAACCAATATTCAACGTGTCATTGCTGAAAAACGCCCTCAAATGCTTGAACTTGAAAAGGTGGTCGAAAATTGGACCTCCAGAATGACCTTTGTGCAAAATTGTCGAGTGGCTATATGCCCGAAACTATATTTAAATGTTAAATGACAAGAAATTATCTATCAAATAAATAATTTTTTTTGGCCATTTCATAATTTGGCATGTGTTTTATTTAAATTTCAAATCAGCAAGCCCTTCAAAAAACACCCTCAAATTGTTTTCAGCAAATTTTTTTATATGGTTTTTTGATTATAACTCGTCGACTAATTAATATTTCTTCAATCTGTAAAAGCCAAATTATTGCTGGAGAACTGTGCAACAATTACAATTTTTTAAAAAATTGATTTTGAAAATTTTTGTTATTTATATAATGGTTTTGGGATTTTTAATGAAAATTTTAATTTTGCATTTGACTGCAAAGTTTGAAGGTAAATTAAAAAAAATTCAAACTAACGCGATACAGATCATCTAATTTAGCCTTTTTTTTCACCCCTCACTCTCAGAATCAATCTAACTTTTGCTAACCAGAATTTGTACCAAAGTGTAGCAGGGCATAAATCGGACCAAAAGGCACATGACAAACCCAACGAATAAAAAACTGCGCTTGCAACCCACTGTAGTAGAACTGCACACTCTCCTAATTTTGACAATGTACTATAGACCGGATCGAAATTTAGATTCTGCCGGTCAGGGTCTGAAAAGTTAGAGGAACTCATTAAAATACCGGTGTGAAGTTTGCATCTTTTTCGCAGCATTCGGCGAATATTATATGTTCAATCTCTGTAATCTCATCTGTTATCAGAAAAAGGCTGTTAATTCAAGTGAGCTTTTTAATTCTAAGGCGAATTCAAAAAGCTTTCTAGCACAAGATTAGATTGTGGTTTGCGTAATGACTAAGTATTTGTTCCCTTTTACAGCGCCATCTATGATCTTTTGATGCTGCTGTGGCTAACTTGGTAAGGATAAATTAACATAGAAAATTCTTATTCACTTATTTATCTCAGTTTGGAGGATAAATAAATAAAAATTTCTGAGGTTAAAGTTGAAACTGCCATTGCAATTATGCATTAAATTTGATAAAAAGTTATTTCTATTTGTAGAAACTGTGGTTCTAACAGTTTGGCCAATTTTGGCAAAATGACAAAAGTTAAAATTTTCAAACTCAATTAAAAAAAAACTGAACTATGATTTTTTTAATAAAAATTTCTGAGGTCAAAGTTGAAACTGCCATTGCACTTATGTATTGGATTTGATAAAAAGTTATTTCTATTTGTAGAAACTGTGGTTCTAACAGTTTGGCCAATTTTGGCAAAATGACAAAAGTTAAAATTTTCAAACTCAATTTAAATAAAAACTGAACTATGATTTTTTAATAAAAATTTCTGAGGTCAAAGTTGAAACTGCCTTTGCACTTATGTATTGGATTTGATAAAAAGTTATTTCTATTTGTAGAAACTGTGGTTTTAACAGTTTGGCCAATTTTGGCAAAATGACAAAAGCTAAAATTTTCCAACTCAATTTAAAAAAAACTGAACTATGATTTTTTAATAAAAATTTCTAAAGTCAAAGTTGAAACTGCCATTGCACTTATGTATTAAATTTGATAAAAAGTTATTTCTATTTGTAGAAACTGTGGTTCTAACAGTTTGGCCAATTTTGGCAATATGACAAGAGTTAAAATTTTTCAACTCAATTTAAAAAAAACTGAACTATGATTTTTTAATAAAAATTTCTGAGGTCAAAGTTGAAACTGCCATTGCACTTATGTTTTGGATTTGATAAAAAGTTATTTATATTTGTAGAAACTGTGGTTCTAACAGTTTGGCCAATTTTGGCAAAATGACAAAAGTTAAAATTTTCCAACTCAATTTAAAAAAAACTGAACTATGATTTTTTAATAAAAATTTCTAAAGTCAAAGTTGAAACTGCCATTGCACTTATGTATTAAATTTGATAAAAAGTTATTTCTATTTGTAGAAACTGTGGTTCTAACAGTTTGGCCAATTTTGGCAATATGACAAAAGTTAAAATTTTCCAACTCTATTTAAAAAAAAGCTGAACTATGATTTTTTAATAAAAATTTCTAAAGTCAAAGTTGAAACTGCCATTGCACTTATGTATTGGATTTGATAAAAAGTTATTTCTATTTGTAGAAACTGTGGTTTTAACAGTTTGAACAATTTTGGCAAAATGACAAAAGTTAAAATTTTCCAACTCTATTTAAAAAAAAGCTGAACTATGATTTTTTAATAAAAATTTCTAAAGTCAAAGTTGAAACTGCCATTGCACTTATGTATTAAATTTGATAAAAAGTTATTTCTATTTGTAGAAACTGTGGTTCTAACAGTTTGGCCAATTTTGGCAATATGACAAAAGTTAAAATTTTCCAACTCAATTTAAAAAAACTAAACTATGATTTTTTAATAAAAATTTCTGAGGTTAAAGTTGAAACTGCCATTGCAATTATGCATTTAATTTGATACAAAGTTATTTCCCTTTGTAGAAACAGTGGTTCTAACAGTTTGGCCAATTTTGTCAAAATGACTAAAGTTAAAATTTTCCAACTCAATTTAAAAAAAAACTGAACTATGATTTTTTAATAAAAATTTCGGAGGTCAAAGTTGAAACTGCCATTGCACTTATGTATTGGATTTGATAAAAAGTTATTTCTATTTGTAGAAACTGTGGTTTTAACAGTTTGGCCAATTTTGGCAAAATGACAAAAGTTAAAATTTTCCAACTCTATTTAAAAAAAAGCTGAACTATGATTTTTTTAATTAAAAAGTTCTGGGGTCAAAGTTGAAACTACCATTGCACTTATGATTTGATAAAAAGTTATTTCCAATTGTAGAAACTATGGTTCTAACAGTTTGGCCAATTTTGGCAAAATGAAAAACTTAAAATATTTCAACTTATTTAAAAAAAAAAAACTGAACCATATTAGTTGTACTGAAGATACCTGAGGTCAGCAATAATACTGCCATAACACTTTTCTATTAGGTTTGAAAAAATTTTTTTTTCATTTTCATTTAAAGAACTAACAATTTTGTCAATTTTTGGAACAATACAAAAACTGTTTCAAAATAAATTTTCATGCCGTTTTGTTATTTTTTTTATATTATTATATTTTTTCGTTGTTTGCAATGAAATTAAAGGAGCAAAATAAAAAGAGCTTTTCTTAGAGCTTTTTATTTATACAAATCTGTTAGTAACAGAGATTTTTAACGTTTTCTCTGTTAAAATTCGCACTGTTGCTAACAGAGCTTTGTTAAGTTTTTTTCGCCGAATGCTGCATTTTGCCGTATGCTAACTTCACACCAGTCATTAAAATGATTTCTGCATACTTTTTTTTTTGAAATCGGAGAAAAACCGCCGCAGCAATTTTGATTCTCCTGAAGGTCCTTTTTGGTAAAAAAACATGTTTTTTGCTTGTAACTGTTTATTTTTCACAGAACGCATACCCATAACGAATCCAAACGCAAAATCCATAACAAATATTTTAAGCCCAAGATCCCTAAAATCCATCAACATGCATTTTGGCCACAGCCTTGTTCCTTTTGACAAAGAACGTCCCATATTTTTTTTTTTTTTAAATGCATTTTATCTAGCACCAATTTTGTTTTTTTTTTTTTTTGTTTGTTTTCTTCTCCCAGAGGATCTTTCAGTTCTTTGCATCAATTTTGTAACTTTAGCTCAGTTCATTTGAATGTCTTTACTACTCTTCTTCTCTCCTCTGCTTATGATTCATGATGCACAACTAATTCGTTGAGTTTGGTCATTGATGCATGGAGAAAAACTCAAAATCGATGCATAAATTTGATTGAAGCAACTCTTCATAAAGCAGTTTTTTACTCATGTTCATATTCATGCTTTTATTTCTTATTGTAAAACTTGTTTTCTCTTTGACATCAACGTTTTGATGCGCTTTACAATTTCATTTTTAGCATTCTTTTTTTTTTCTTTTTTATCGCTTGTTTTTCTTTTCTCATATATGACAGTTACGCAATTTTACCACTTCTTTCGCTCCAGTTGTGCGCATCCTTTCAATTGCATCTTTTGGGTGTTTCAGCCTCGTTGGGGTTTTATCCTTTGAGCAGCTGCATTCTAATTGTGCAAAGCTGCTGCTTTTGTCAGTCAGTCAGAGTCTGTCAGAGAGTCAGAATAAATCATCATCAGAAATGTCGTTTGCCTAGATATTAAGGGTTTTTAACCTCAATTGAGTTATGAAACGTTCTAAAAATTACATATAATATCTTTAAAGTGCATTTATATATAAATTTGAATGTTTTAAAGAAAAAGCAGCATCGTTTTACTTTTTTTTATTTATTTATTTATTTATTTATGTATTTATTTATTTATTTAGGAATAGTGTCGACATATTAGACAGAGTCTTTTAAATGCACAAGTCTGACATGATAACAACAGGTAACAACTTCAGCAGAAATAAAAATAAAAGTTTATTTCTGCTAAGTAAAATTAAAGTTACAACATATGTTACAACATATATAACATATGTTTATCATGTGAGTGTTACTTGATACTCGTACATGACAATTGGACTCATAAAACCAGGATAATTTTGTAAATTTTTAATAACTTTAAAGTGTAATTCAACTGTTGAATAAAAAATTTAGAAAATATTTTTTGCACATAGACTAAGAAAGATGATTATTATTTTAATGTTTTAAAAATTGCATGCTATTCTTGTAATTTGAGTTTGATTTAAGGATGATTTTAACATTTTTTGTTTTTTCAGCCACGTTAATCATTTTATGGTAATACCCTTTATATATATCCTTTAAAATATTTCATCCTTTAATAACTCCTCCCATCCAATCGTAATTATAAATAAAGTCATAAAAACGACTACTGTTAAAGCATAATTTAAGCCCTACAAATGCCTAATTAAGCCAATTTATAAAATACGCTTAATCAAGTACACAAACTGAAGCAGCAACTCACACATGCTGCTCGCTACACTGCTTTTGATGTATTTAACTACCTTGTGGTGAATAATGTTTTGCGTCTGCCACATGTGACTCAAGAGGCAAAAATCTGTTTGTAGCAAAATCAAAAATGTTCTAAGCGTTTAAATTTCCTTGCGTTTATTTTTTTTTTTTTTTTTCATTTTGTTTTCTTCCGCACAAATTACAGCAAATAGCGAGACGAAAATTAATGATTTGCTTTGATATAAATAGAAGGCAACAGTTGTAGGGAACAGAAAATAAAAAAAAAAACGTTATTCACATACATAAATTAACAGCCATGAAATATTGCCATTTGCACACTTAATTTGCTCGAGCGTTGAGTACAGATGTATTCATACATAATATATATTGACAAATATTTTTCTCTGTTGTATGAAATAACGCATACATTTAATAGAAATTAATTATTACATTTTATGTAGAGATTTCTAGAAACTTATGAAAAATAAATTTATAATTTAATACGTTGAAGGGCATAAGTTATGAATATAACGCTTTTATGTTTTTCATAATGTTATTATTAAATTATTATTATTAAAGATCTTAAAAATGCGAAAAAAAGCAAGTGTCATACCAGCTTAACCCTCCGAAATTTCCAATAAAAATATATATATTTTGTAAAACAAAATTCTCAGATAGTAAATATACCAAATTGCTTAAATATTAAAATTATTTTCAATTTTTACACACACTGTAATGACGTCACTTCAACAGTATGGAGATGCTATGCCGCAAAATTGGCAAAAAAAAGATTTTTGCATTAATGAAAGGTCACCGAGGTGGGCCGTTAGGGTTTAAAAAATAAAATAAGTCACACAATTGGTATTTAACCCATTCACAAGTTCTTATCTCTTAGGAATTTTGATCTGAACAAAAAGTGCAATATTTTTATTTCCTACCTTAAACCTTCCTGCATGTGATATCCTACACAAAGAAAAAAAAACATTGTAATATTCACTAGAACAATAATGGTTTTACATGATTCACCTAGATATTGCTTCATAGAGATATATAATAAAATCATTATGATTTTCATGTAAAAATTGCAAAAAATGATCATGTTGAATCATTATGAAATCATGTAAAATCATTATTATGGTCATGTTGAATCATTACTTGATCATGTAAAACAAGTAAAGAAAGTCTAAAATCGGTCTAGACCGACTATGAAATACCCTAAACCTACTTTTCCAAAAAAAAATATTATTATTGCAATTTACACATACCAAGTTTTATTCCTGTAGCTCACAGTTAATGCCTTTATTATGCTTTCGCTATGGGAGGTTGGCGTGTTCATGGACGGATTACTCCCAATTTGAACACACCTTAGTTTTGGTATAAAATACATACATACCAAATTTGATCTCTCTATAAGAAACATAATCTTATTTATTCAGTTTAAAACTTTTTTGGTTGTGTGGGAGGTAGGCGTGTCCGTGGGCGGATGACGTCCATTTTCCAAAACCATCTTTGTTTTGTCATAATAAACATACGTGCCAAATTTTATCTCTGTTGGTTACACATAGGCTTATCTATTGCTTTTTCAATTTTTGGGTTGTATGCGGAGGTAGGCGTGTCAGTGGGTGGATGATGTCCATTTTTCAAAACTATCTTTGTTTTGTCATAAAAAACAAACGTCCCAAATTTTATCTCTGTAGGTTAAACAATGGTTATTTATTCCATTTTAAATTTTTGGGTTGTATGGGAGGTGGGCGTGTTCGTGAGCGGATTATACCTTTTCTTCGAAGACATTTTTTTGTTAATACAAAACACATACACACCAAGTTTTATTGTTGTAGGTTAGTTATGAGCTTATTTATGCAGTTTTAAATTTTTGCGTTATATGGGAGGTGGGCGTGTCCGTAGGCGGATGATCTCCATTTTTACAAATCATCTTTTTTGTTTTATAAAAAACACACGTGCCAAATTTTATATCTTAAGTTTCAACAGAGGCTTATTTATTCCGTTTTCAATTTTTGCGTTGTATGGGAGGTGGGTGTGTCCGTAAGCGGACGATACCCATTGTTCGAAAACATCTTTGCGTTGATATAAAACACATTCATTCCAAATTTTATTGTTGTAGGACGGACGGACGGACGGACGGACGGACATGGATAGCTCGACTTACGTGGTGACGCTGATCAAGAATTTATATACCTTTCTATACCGGATTCGCTTCGTTCTATGCGTTACAAACGTTTGTACAAAAAATAATCTATCTAACTTTGGAACACTCCCAAAAGTTTTATTTAGGGCATCAATAACAGGTCGTATAAGATAAAGCCTGTCGCGAGTAGGATCATTTTGATTAGGCTGATTAGTTTTATCGTTAAAATTAAGTACCTCCCGAATTTTTTCGAATTGTCTCCTGGGCATTGGATTTTTTTATAACATTTACGCAACGGTGAAGTTTTCACATTTTCAGACCAATAGTCTCTCGAATTTGGAAACTTTTAATAGTCATATAGATAGCATGATGCCAAAACAGCGTTTTTTAGAAAAAGTTTTTTTTTACTGTTGAAGATGGTGAAGATATATAGTTGTAGCAATGTTTGTTCAGGGAGTTGGCTGTCATTTTTATTCGTGGTAATTTAGATGCTTTTTAAAGGTTACTTCCGATAGAGCTCAATTTGAATATTTAAACTAACCTATTTGTATTAAAAACTTCTAAAAGTTGAAAATTGACTGTAAAGCCCATATTTTGGTAAGGCATTTTAAATGTCAATTCTGACTTTTGGATGTCAAAACTGCTGATCCTTTTAAAAAAATAAGAAAAGCGACCTCTTCTGAAGCTGTTTCTACTAAATTTATTTGCTGACCAAATAGAAGATTTCAGCACCTTTTCAACAACGTTTTTTTTGTTTAAAATGATTTTTGAACAAAAGAGATATTTAAGAAAAAATGTTTAAGGTACGTGTTTTTAAAGAAAAAATCTATGTATAACAAAGAAAATTTACAAGTTTTTTTTATAAGTCATTTTCTACGCTATGAATCCGCACATTAAAAGCTTTAAAAATAATTTCTTGCTTTCACACGTCTTTTTTAAGACCTGCATCTTCATTTTCAGCTAAATATTTCATGCATTCCAGTTCATTCCATTTTGCATTGCAGTCAAAGTATTTTCTCACCAATTTTGTGCCCACGTTGAAATTAATGTTTTTTAGGTCATTTTCTACCAAATCGAAGATATTTTGTGTACATTTATTTGAACGCCACTTTGATTTGTTGACACCTGGCATATATTTCCTTGTAATGAGACATATCCTAATTTCTTTTTGTCATTGCAAAAATATCCTTTCAGTTTATGTTATTAAAAATTGAATAGACATCATCAAGAAGTCTACTTAAATATTTTTTTATTGTTGAATCTTAAGCCAAAATTAAAGCATCTATTACAGTTAGAAACGTAACTGTATTTAATCGGTTTAAAAACTGAAGTTAAAAACATACAATATAAAAAATTTAAATTCCACATAAGATTTTATTTGATCACGTATACATAAATATACACATTGAGCGTTGTCCCCATGGGCCTAAAACAACATTTAATCCAACTTTGATTCTACTCTATGCCTAATGTTGAGCAAAAAACAATTGTTTTTCTAGTTTTTTTCTTAGTTGTTTTTTTTCCAAACCTTACTTCATATTAAGGTTAATTTCTCAACAATGGTAAGGAAAAACTTAAAGCCACTCGGTGAATTTTTTAAAAATCTATCAATAAAAATTAATTTATGATTAATTTTTGTTGGCATGGAGCGGCTAGGTTGGTAGTTGATGCAGAAAAAGGGTCAAAAACATACTCTTTTTGTACTGAACTTTTTTTGTAGCTCATTTTTCTGCAAAACCATTGCAAATATCATAAAGCCACTCGGTGAAAATTTAGATATCCATTAGCTCAACAAATGTTGCTTAGACGGCTCTTTCTGATTCCTTCTTATATTCATAGCATTTTATATATAAAGGTGCAATTTTCTTGCATTTTTTAAAACAACTATTTTAATAATTTGTATTTTAAAACTTGCAGTACAGAGCATTATTATGTTAAGAAGATATCCTTTTTAATAATACAAAATTATAAAATGTTTGATTTTCTACGAGGAAAATGGATAAAAAGATTAAAAAGACAACACCTCCAAAAAAAAGAGATTTTTCAAACATCTAGTTATCAGGCACCCTGTATGCAAGGATATTTTGGAGTACTACGAAATGAAGCTAAATCTATACTCTCTTTAATGAGTATAGTTACACCTTTGTATCTTAAAGTTAAAAAAAGTTATTTTTTTGGCATCATACTACATATAGAATAGAATTCCAATAAATTTACGTATGTCGAATACATTGAAGCTGAAGCCTTTGTCTATTTTGGCGTATTTTAGAGTCTCGTTGACAATATCTTCCTCCAAAGACCGTGGAAACAAATAGCACCAGACTTCGTATGGAGTTTCCAAATTATGTATATTATCTGGAAGATTACAATCACCTCCAAATCGAACTTGTTTGTCACTTAATTACAGATTACCTTTTTTCCATAAAACTCTTTCGAATTCATAAGATTTAGGATTTATATTTAGCCCTTGCAGCTCGGAAGCAAATGAGTTGGAAATCGTTGTAGGACTGACCGCGTTACAGGTTTGTGAAACAGAAGTTGATGACGTAAAATCAAGCGAATCCAACTGACCACCATCAACCTCTATCGACAACCCTGGTCATTATCATCATTCATTATTTGGAGCAGAGAATTCTGTATGGATGCATTTATACTCAAGTCGTCCTCGGTTTTCAGTTTCGTTTCAGTATCGTTTTCGTTGAAAATCAAAGGCATGCTACCTCCTTGAAAATAATCTATCTTATTATATTTTTTTTCTAATCGATTATCTACCTCAAACTCATCAATATCAGAATCGCTATCATCGGTGCTATTATAAGTAATATCTTCACTATTAAATAATAGCTCGCACACTTCTTCATCAGTCATTTTGACTCTACCAACCCTAGTAAGTCCTGACATGACAGTTTTAAAAAATTCGTTAAAATATAACAGAGGAATAATTATAATGAATTAACCAATGTTCAGTATTTTCTTAAGCGTAATTAACCTGCTCCGTCAAAGCATAAAACATAAATGAAGTTGAGAACAAGTAAAGTACGAAATTCAAGCGAACACCATTTTTAAATTTGTGGTGTAATGCTCCTTGTATCTTTAAAGATACAACCATTAAATGCCGCCTTTCGACCGAGACTAGGAAGAAAATTTTGTGTAACTATTTTTAATCACTAAAATTTTATAATTTAATAATTAATAATTTTTTTTACCTCAATTATTACTCCGTTCTGAGATTTTACACTGTTATGCATTTACATAATAAAATGCATTTTATTTAATTTAGCTTGATTTATATTTTTCAACTTTCATCATCAATTAAAGGAACAGTTTGACAAATTTTAACAAAAACTTATTTTGTTGGTTGTTCTCAACAGGTTTGTGCATCTTGCATTATATTTTTACTCAAAACAAAGCCGTACGAACTTTTTAAATGGTTGTATCTTTAAAGATACAATGAGCATTTAAGGGTTAATATACCCTGACCTTTAAGCCTTAGGGTATAATCAATATTTTGGTCATGTTGAATCATTATGTAATCATGTACAATCATTATTATAGTCATATTGAATCATTTTTATGGTCACAGTGGCGTTCCTAAGGGGGGAGGCGGAGAGGGCGGTCCGCCCCGGGTACCACCATTTTAGTGGTGACACCATTTCGAAATATTTTTTATTTCTCAAACAGTCAGAAAAAGTGAAAAAATACTTATCGTTAGAAAATGTGTGTCTCATTTTCTTAATTGCTGTTTTCAAATTTATAATTCTTCAATCAATGAGGTAAAAACATTGCAGAAACGCGCGTTCAAAGTTTTTCAAAGCTAAAATTCATTAGGATTTATTTAAGATCAACTAAGAGAGGAGCAAGAGTTTGCGATCTTGCTATTTTATCCATTGAAAATGAGCTTGCAAGAAATATTGATTTCGATGAGGTTATTTAAAATTTTGCTGTTCTTAAATTAAGACAATCCAGTTCTAAGACAGAGCACAATGCATCGGCAAAGGTACAAAAAAAGGAAAAAAATGTTGTTGTTTTATTTGATTTTAAAAAGTATAGAATATTGAACCATAATACATAAAAAATTTTTTATAAAATTTAAAATATTTTTTTTATATCTTTTACAATAAACAAATGCGATCCTTTAATACTACTCCTCGTTATTTGAAGAAAATCGTGTAATTTAAAATTGAATAAATGTTTTAAAATATTAAGGTTTTTTCTAATAAACAGTAAAGAAGATTATTTTAAAATGTATTATGAAAGTCATTTTTGAAAAAAATTTTTACCTAAAAAGAAATATCTCAAAACTCAAAAATTTGCGAGCTATTACAAAAAAAGATTTTTGGATTTAAGCGAAACTTTTCTGCAATTTTATTTAAATTATTTACTTCTGATTTTCAAAACAAAACTTTCACTTTTTTATAAACAAGAAAGATTTAAAAAAGTAATTTTTTACAAAAAAATGTAAATTTTGCATGGAAAATATTAAAAATTTATCAAATTTCAAAAGGGAATTACAAAAAAAAAAAATTCTTTGATTTAAGCAAAACTTTTTCTGAATTTCATTTGAATTAGCTATTAACTTTTGGTTTCCAAAATATTATCTGCACCTTTTTATAAAGAAGAAAGCTATCCAGGTAAATTAAAGTGACTTTTTGTGGAAAATTATAATTTTTGCATAGAAAAATAATCAAAATTTAGCAAAGTTCAAAAGGGAATTAAATAAAAGGATTCTTTTATTTTGTAGTGAGTTTCACGAAGATGTTAGTTGCGATGAAAGTCGTAGTGATATGAGAGATAAAAATAGTTACCATTTTTATTTTTCTATTTTAAAATTGGATTTTTAAAAAACAAATAATATAAGCAAGCATGGTATTCTTAAAGTCTTACCAATTTCTATAATTTTCAGTTCACATCTATTACTCTATATGTTTAGCATTCTCACTGAGTTTCGATCAACACAAAATCATATAAAAATTTAATTTAGGTCCAAGGCAGGTACCCCTAAGTTCTAATCAATCTTTTATTATTGTACCAATTTTGTATGGGATGAATACACTATGCAGCGTCATTAAAGAGGGGTTAAAGATTGTACAGATTTATTGTGAAATTATATATATTTAAATAAAACATTCGAAAATTATTTAAAAAAAAGTTTGATACAAAAATATAAATTTATAAAAGATTTATTGCAGTTCTCTGCTGGTGCCTCCAACAAATTTGTTTTTGCAGGGAACACGATAAAATGTTGATGTTTCTTACAATAAAATCGACCTATTTGTTAGTTTAAGATAGATACTACACTCAGAATCATTTTTGTGAAATTTTAAAAATATCCGCCCACTTTTACGCCTACTTCCCATACCACTTGTATTGAAAAAGTGGCTAATTCCTTCGATTTTTAATGCATCAACACAATTTTCACAAAAAATAAATATTATAATTGTAGAATGGGCTCCTGAAAATATATACCTGATCCGCCCACTTTTACGCCCACCTCCCATAGAAAAAACAAATAGAAAAACATGAATAAGTAATTTAATATTTCATTAATATTTTTTTAACATCATGATCATATTTTTTTTTTGGAAAGGAGCAGGTAAGAGCAGCTGAATTTTTTTTTACTTTTAGCTGAGATTTCAAGCTGTAATTTGACATCTTTCGTTAAACAGCGCTCCACAGCGCTAAAAAGATGCAGTACACTGAAGTTGATGAACATTGCAATTTTGATGTGGCTTATATTTTGTTCTACGAAATTTTTATATGGCACTTTTTTCAATTTTTTTTTAATGCAAATCTCATCTACGGCAATTGTCATTTACGAAAATATACAACAAAAATAAATGATAAGTTTACTGTGATTGAACCAAAAGATTGAATATACAGTAAATTTGCATGCCATTTTAAACAAGCGAACATATATGAACTTTGAGCATGTCTGTCCAAGCAAATAATAAATATATCAGCCTAATATTACGGAATCATTATATTCAGATATCTGAAAACACAATACAAAAAAATCATCCAAATCGGCGGACATGAAAAAAATTAATTTCGGCCACTCTTCAACCAATGTGCGCCATGAGTGCTCGTCCCGGGTGACACCAAGCCCAGGAACGCCACTGGATGGTCAGTGGAATCATTATCAAATTATGTTAAATCATTTATTTTTCAACTATGTATAAATCAACTATTTTTTAAGAGTTGATTGGTTGATTGAACCAGCTTGGTTTCAGCATTCTCTTCAACAAGGATTCACCATTTTCATCAGCAATATTGTCATGGAATATCACATAACCTTCTTCATATTAATTCACCCGAATTCACTGTTTCAGCCATTTAATTTTTTAATTTTAATTTTCGCAATGACTCCACTCTTCGCCATGTGACTTCGAATGTGCAGAAAATTCGCAAGATATAACGGAACTTTTTCAGCTCGCCACCAAGTTTTTTTTCAATATGATGCAATATTTACTAGATTCCATAATGAGTTTACATATAAACTAACTTTTTACATGATGCAATAATCATTTAACGGGATTTCATAATGATTCTACTTGAAATCATGATGATTTGCATGTTTCTGACACCATGAAATATGAAATCATGTAAAATGAAATCAACTATGCAACATAAAGATTTAACTATTCAAAATTTTTCTGTGTGTGGTACCCAAAAATGGGCTTATAGCTATCTTTTGGGTTAATTTGTATCACCGTCTTATCAGTTTCGAAGATTCTAAACAATCAAGAATCAATCCAAATCAAGCGAAAAATGAGTTTCGATGCATTTATTTCAAAATAAACACTTTCGCATCAAATTTTATTTCTTTGTAGAAATATTTTGAAATCATTTCATTGCTACACAAAACTTATTTGGTATAACTATATAACTTATTCTAGTTACTAGAGAGCAAATGGAGCTAAGAATAAACAATTATACTCTGTAAATTTTAACCAGGTTAAATCGTTTTCTTTCTAAATTGCAGTTATTCAATAAAGTTCAAATAAAATTTTCTGCACAAGCTCATATGGTCAATTTTTTTCTCTTTATCGTTACATATGATAGCATATTTCTTACTAACTTTTCTAAAATAGTCCATAACGTAACAACGAATTGTGTTTTGAAGATACATCCAGTTTTATTTGGTCTTTAACGTTACATTTTTTGGGAAGTAAGTTTAAAGATAGGTCAAAATTTTAAAAATACTACCGTCATTGGCAATGGAAAAACCTATATTGAAGAACTATATCGAAGAAGAGGGATCAAATAAACGACTAAAATTGAAATAATGAAAACAAAAAACTGTTATCTTACTACTACGTCTGTAAGAGGTCTGTAACTGTTATCTTACTACAAAATTTGAGGTCTCTAACGTTACAAATTCATATCTTTTTGGTGCCGATTGAAAATTTTCTGTGCGTAGCACAGGCCAAATTAATTGCAGTGAAGTACGACAAAGTATATTATGTTTTCTTATGGTATGGTATATAAATTAACGGAATGTAATCGATACAGACCAAAATAAAAAATTTTAAATTTTTCGCCCTATACTTTTAAATAAAAACTTGACCAAATAAATTTATAAATTGTTTGGTGGCATAAAAATGTCTTCGAGTTTATTTATATAAACAACAAACAGAACAGTCAAAGCTACACCAACCCGTACTGCAAGCGATTCGTCGTTCTGCAACCAGCAACATATTTTCTTTTATATATATAACGACCATAATATTTCTGGCTGCAAGTAAATGATTGTGCAACTGAACGATGGAGCCGATTTTTCAACCACATTGTTAAATGCAATTTTTATACGTTTTCACAATAAGAAATGCAATAATTTTGCATATTATTGGTTTTCATATTTTTGCTCAATTTTTGCATTGCATATTTTATGCCATGGGTTGTACAGTTTACAACGTAAACGAATGACGATGATGATGATGATAAAGTTGAATTTATTGTGGGTTGTTTTTTGTTTTTTTATCTAGGTATTTGCTTGTGGTCACTGTAAATCTCTTGCAGCTATACTTTTGAAGGTCAAAAGAGAATTTTAAGGCTCAACATAATTTGAAGAGTTTATTGACTTTTTTGCTGATAGCTAAAGTTATTGACAATCTATTGGAAAAATATAAAAATTTAAAAATTTATTTTCAAAACATAAATTTTCATATCAACAACATGTAAAGGACAAGGACTCTCAAGACATGCTGGCAAATTGTTTAACAATGTCGTTAGACACTTGAAAAATGTTTAACAGCTTTTAAGTTGACGCTTAAGTGTGTGTGTGTGTGTTTAGAGCATGTGTGTCTACTTATTTAAACTGTTACCCTCATTAAGTCTTGAAGTGTTTTTCTTAATATCTTAATTTGTTTTTTCCGTCACCTACTAAAGTGGCAAACATAAAAACAAAAAAAAAAACAAATAAGAAAAATCAACCGACAACAAAAGATATTCATCCGCACTCATTACAGACAAATGAGCAAAACAATAAAAAGCAACACTTACTTACACTCGCTCATAGTTTTTATAAGCACAGACATACACGCACACACACACACACACACACACCCACACTTACTACCAACACCAGCCCAATTACCAACAATTTGACAGCTAATTTGCTGCAATACTTTATGCTGCTCCGAGAATATGACTCATTACAACCACATTCTCACCGACATTTCGACCAATTTTAGCATTTTTACTATACGTCACACACACACGCACATATGCTACATCTCAACATTTAGTCATAAAACTAAATAGCAGCAGCAACAGCAGACAAACACACACCCACACACACAAATATTCGCCACACATATCACATTTGCAGTTGTAATAGAATTCTTTGCTTTCTTTGCATGTATGAGTGCCAACAAAAAGCAAAATAACACCAACAACAACAAAAATGAAGCAAAATAATGATGATGACCCTCTATGAAGAGCCCGCTTAAAGGGTGCTACAGCTACAGTGGGGGCGTGGAATACTTGCAAATGTGAAAATTGTATTACAACGTTAGCACAGCTAACAGCACAAGAAATAAAAAAAAAATACCTTTTATAAGGACATTTAGTCTTATATGTAGGTATGTATTGTGTAGAGCAAGAGGGTAAATGTGTGTGTGTGTGTGTGTGTGGGTGCGTTTATTTAATGCGCATGAAAGTCGCACTCATCATATTTCCGTTTCCGTTGTGTGCGAGCACGCCATTATAATGCAGACTGTCACACGCACAGCCACACAAACACTCACACTCCAGCAAATACACGCTTAGAAATCTAGCTACAAAAGGGTTAAACTACATTAAAATTTTATTATTATGTGCCGCAATAACGGCTCTCTATGTGAGTGGCTCTGGGTGTGTGTGTGAGGGTGTGTCTCGAAGAATGTTATGGTTATTATTTGTGTGCACCACACTAATGTTAAGTTGGCTTTACAAACGGAAACGGAAGTTGGCAGCTATGTTAACATTTCTACGCTCAATTATAAGAAAATCTCGTGAGAATTCGTGCTTAAAGTAACGATTAGTTAAGGTACCACAAGCAAGAAATGCAGGTAAATAAAATTTTCCAAAAATTTAAAACACTAGAAAGCAATAAGAAAAACCAGAGTGGTTAAAATAATTTTTTTTTTTTAAATATTTCACGCCATAGTTCAGTTCCTCAAGTATTTTTGTAAATATTTATATAAAAAGTTAAAAGATAAATATTTGGCAACGTTAAAGATATGGGAAATTGATGGGAATAGAACAAAATTTGCATACTAAAATTGCAAAAAAACAAACTAAATTAAATTTCTTTAAACAACAATTTAAATTCAATGTAAAAACGCTGTCGTCACTGTGACGAAGTGAATCAAAAACAATTATACACAATTATAACGATTTTTTACATGATCTGCCTGAATCGCATTCATGAATTTTGGTACAGTAACATATGTCATGAGTCATATGAACTCTGCATGATATACGTGCACAAAATACACAAAAGAAATAACACGAGAAGATGCATATTTCATAAGCCTAGTGTTTAAAGCTCACTTAGTTCAGAAATAAGAAGTAACTTATTTGGTACTTTCACATTTCTAAGGGCGGACTAGATTTTGCTTCTGTTAGTTGTGTCAAAAGCACGTTAAAATTCAAATAAAAACGTATACAGTGGGGGGAAATATAGTGCCTAAAGTTCATAACATTTGTGTAAAATATTCATGAAAACAAAAACCAAACCAACTTGGTCATATCTGTTCAATTGTGTTGTGTGTGTTATTAAAGGTTTGCATACAATTGACCAAGAACTGGGCCCACATGTTTTATGCTGACTCCGAACGCTTAAAGTTCATGTTCTCAAGAAACTTTACAATGCATTATTTACTCTCTGAGGTTTGCCATTGTCTGCAGAGAGGTGGTGACAGATGAGAAAATTTGTTTATTGAAAAAATACTTTGCAGCTAGTGGGAATCGATCTCGCGCTCCGGGAATCCAAGCCACACACTTAACACACATGCGATGGTCACCACAATATATATGAACCAATAAAAATTTCGTAAATTCTATGAAAAAATACAAGGGGAACATGATTGATTCATAATTTTTATGAATAAAATTTATAAAATTCTAGTACAAATCCAAAGAGAACAAGAACAGGTCATGAGATAAGTAACAAAAATGCATGAATCTTTTGTACATATTAAATCCCTGCAAACATTTTTAATCGTCTGAGAATCTCCAGCGAATCTCTTGGAAGATGAAACGATCGCCGGCGAGCTCTTCTGAGAGTCTTCCGGGAATCGCCGAATGTAAGCAGCTGAGGCCATGATAGCGATTCGCCGGGAAGATTCGCCGGGAAGATTCGCCGGCGAATCGTCAAGAGGAGTCTTAAGCGATTCGCCTGGAAGATTCGCCAACGAATCGCCGAGAAGAGTCTTAGGCGATTCGCCAGGAAGAGTCGCGAACGATTCGCTGAGAGGAGTCTTAAGCGATTCGCCGGGAAGATTCGCCAACGAATCGCCGAGAAGAGTGTTAGGCGATTCGCCAGGAAGAGTCGCGAACGATTCGCTGAAAGGAGTCTTAAGCGTTTCGCCAAACGAATGGCAGAAGGGGTTTTTGTTTGTTGCAGAGCATCGTTGTTGAATGTTACAAGTTGTTGCATGTTTGAACTAGCGGGCTCTTAAGACGTTGTTTTATCCCAGTTTCATGAAATTTTTTAAAAGTTGAATTTTTTGATTAATTTAAACGATTTTTCAGAGCCTGCTTCATATAACAATGATAGATTTTGAAAAGCTTTTTAAAAAGCAATCTTCCAACGATCGCCGGAATGAGCGAAGGAAGATTTTAAAATTTTTTTGAATCGCGCATTCATCCCTTGGGCTATCAAAAAGCGATCAATCTTCCAACGATCGCCGGAATGAGCGAAGGAAGATTTTGAACATTTTTTGTCAATCGCGCATTCATTGCTTGGGCGATCGAAAAGCGATCCATCTTCCAACGATCGCCGGAATGAGCGAAGGAAGATTTTTAAATTTTTTGAGAATCGCGTATTCATCGCTTCGGCGATCGAAAAGCGATCAATCTTCCAAAGAACCCTTAGGCGAATCGCTAGCGCGTCGCCAAATCTTCTAATCTTCCGATCGTCTTCCAAATGTTTGCAGGGATGTGATTGCCAAAAAAAAAAAAACAGAAAATTTTCTAAAGCAGCGATAGGCACACACATACTATCACATCCTTTGATTGTGTGTAAAGCAGAGAAAAACAACCCTGCAAACATTTGGAACACAATTAGAAGATTAGATCATTTGGCGACGTGCTAGCGATTCGCCTAAGGGATCTTTGGAAGATGGATCGCTTTTCGATCGCCGAAGCGATGAATGCGCGATTCTCGAAAATTTTCAAAATCTTCCTTCGCTCTTTCCGGCGATCGCTGGAAGATGGATCGCTTTTCGATCGCCCAAGGGATGAATGCGCGATTCAAAAAATTTTCAAAATCTTCCTTTGCTCATTCTGGCGATCGTTGGAAGATGGCTTTTTAAAAAGCTTTCTAAATCTATCAATGGAATATGGAGCAGGCTCTGAAAAATCGTTTAAAAAACTCAAAAAATTTAACTTGTAAGCAACTTCATGGAACTGCTTGTTCAAACTTGCAACAAATTGAAACGTCAACAACTTTAAAGTAAATCGCAGACGACCTCTAAAAGCGAGGTCTTGGCCACTTGACATGTCTTGTCAGCAAATCCCTTGAGACCCCTTCTGCCGATTCGTGAGCGAATTCCTAGCGAATCTCCTAAGCCTCATCTCGGCAATTCGTCGGCGAATCTTCTAGAGGAATCGCTTAAGACTCCTCTTGGCGATTCGTCGGCAAATCTTCCCGGCGAATCGCTTTTTTGGCCTCAGCTGCTTACATTCGGCGTTACCCAGAAGACTCTCAGAAGAGCGTCGATTTAGAACTTTTTCTATTTTGACGTGCGACAAGAGTAAGAACATCGGCATTTGTCAATGTTTTCGTTTAATTTCGTGCTTCTTTTGTGTTTTTTATTGTTCATTCTTATTGTGTTTGTGTAAAGGGCTTGTTTTTTTAATCATAATTCGATGTTTAATAATAAAAATATATGAAAATACGGCTTATCCCGCTGCATCCAAGTTAATCAAGTCGTAGACAACATGCCAACATTTTCGTTTTCACCTCGTGTTGTTATGTTGCAGCCGCAGTCAATGTGTCTAGGCTATAAGCCACACGAAGTAGCTTACACTGTTCATGTGTCGACGTCGTGCAAACAGCATTTTGCTTCCAATCCCATGGAATAGGAAATTTAATTTGTGCCCTTCTCTGATATAGAGCGATACATCAATGCCATCCATTTACTTTTTAAAGATTATTTCATGTGAATGTGTACCGCGATTAGGACTGAGGTGGTCCATCCTTAAGGTCCAATTTTGGCATACTTTTCCAGCATTTTTGCCGAAATCTCTTCAATGACAGCTGTAATGTTGTCTTCCACGGCTCCAATTGTGGCTGGCTTGTCCCTGTAGAAGATAGGCTTCACGTAGTTCAACAAAAAAAAATTTAGTGGGTTGAAAACAAATTATCTTTGCGTAGGTTGGACTGCTCCAAAACGTGTAAATAATTGCTCACCAAACTTGCCTTATAAAAGGTCCTTGGTATGGCATACCGTGTGACATGTGGCATCTTCATGTTTAAACCACATATCAACTAAGTCCAATCTTCCATTTTGGGCAAAAAACTCGGTAATCATAACACTTACCTAGCTCCGTTGACTGTAACATTGCGGTTTCACAGATTTCCGTAGATTTCCCATAGAATCCACAGTACCGGATTCTTGAAGTACCCATTGAGAAGATGATTTTTCGATAAAAAAGTGGATCTTCATCCAACTTTTCTAAGACCCATACACCAAACAAACAACAATGTGGTTAGTCACACGGCTTCAGTTCTTGCACCAGCTGTATTTTGTATGGTTTCATACCAAGGTCCTTACGTAAAATGTTCCAGGTGGTCAAATAACACAAACATCTGACGAATTAACATATCGCAATTTTGATTGTCACTGGCAGATATAGCAGCAATATTCTTCTCGGTATACACCCTCCCCACATACGGGTTGGTGGATTGCGAAGAGACTGAGTGAGTTGTATGGGAGGTGGCCGTTAACGAGAGCGGGTGACGCCCATTTTGTGTGAGCACCTTAGTTTTGATATAAAATCCTCTTATACCAAGTTTAATTCCTGTAGGTCATATATAAACCTTTTTATGGTATTTTCAATACTGTGAGTTGCATGTGATAAAAAGAGTTCAAAATGATAAAAAGAGTTTCACGAGAAAGAGAAAAACATACATATATATAATTTTCAGAAAAAGACTTTTTTTATATTTGAGAAAAGATTTTTTTATTGAAGTGAAAATTTGAAAATGATATAGTGAAAATTTAATCAATTTTTAGGAAAAATTTTTCATTTTCAATAAATCTGTCTCTATAAATGAGACTTTTTTGTGCGAGAAAAAATGCTTACCATTATAACAGATATTGATATATTTCCATTTCCCACAAGAAATATTTCTTTCTTCGAAAATGTAAAAATTTGTAATTAATGAAGAAAATTTTATTTGAAATAAAGAAAATTGCTATTATCGTAAATAGAGAAATTTTTTATCGGAGAAAGATTGATTTTTTTTTTCTGAGTGTAGCTATGGTTTGGTTATGGTTGTTATTCCTACACTGAGAAAAAAAACATACTTTAAAATTAAACAAAAAATTTTAAAATAGAAATTTAAAGCCTTTGCATTTCTGCACATCAAAATTTAAAACAAGTGTGTTTAATTTTCAACTACCTATAAACTCCTTTTTTTTTAATTTTCTCTTATTATATTATCTTTGAAAAAACAAACAAAACTTTGAATACAATGACAGTTTGTGAATTTTTTGAAAATATCGAACATATGATAAAATAAAAACTAATTAATTATATATTAAATTATTTCATATGCAAGCTTTATCGAATTGATTTAACATTTGGTATTCGGAGGGTCCCGAGGGTAGCTGGTTGTGAATCTTATGCTAAAAACTGCGAAAAAGTAAAAAAATGGCATTGAAAAAATATGCTTTAAAACATTTGTTTTAAATTTTAAAAATTTTGTTTTAAATTTGTTTTTTATAACAAAAACATTGTTTTAAAAACAAAAACTTTTGTTTTGAATTTAATTTTAAAAACAGTTGTGTTTAACTTTAATGAATTTGTTTCAAGCTCTATTTCAAAAACAAATTCGTTAGATATGAGCACAATTTCATTTAATTTTAACACATTTTTCCCTCAGTGTAGGTAAAACCTGAAAAAATTTGCTGAAAAAATACACTGAGGGGAAATACATATGTGTTAAAATTAAATGAAATTGTGTTAATATCCAACGAAGTTGTTACTGAAATAGAGCTTGAAATTTGTTCATTTACACTTAGAAATTTGTTATAAACTTTGCTCCAGAGAATCCTTTTATCTAAATATTATACTAAAAATTTCCTAAAAATGATAAATAGCTTCCAGGAAAAATGAAAATATACAAAAATATATCGTTTTTAGAGAAGAAGACTTTTTATTTGTGAGAAAAGATTTGTTTTTATTGAAGAAAAGACTTCACATAGTGAATTTTTTATCAGTGTATAGAAAACAGTTTTCATTTTCAATAAATTTTTCTCTACACTGAGGGAAATATGTGTTAAAATTAAATGAAATTGTGTTCATTTTAAACGAATTTGTTTTTGAAATAGAGCTTGAAACAAATTCATTTAAATTAAACACAACTGTTTTTAAAGTTAAATTCAAAACAAGGGTTTTTGTTTTTAAAACAATGTTTTTAAATAAGAAAACAAATTTAAAACAAAAATTTTTAAATTTAAAAAAAATGTTTTAGAACATAATTTTTTCGATGCCATTTTTTAATTTTTCCGAGTTTTTGATTACAGATTCGTAATCAGCGACCCTTGGGACCCTCCGAATACCAAATCTAAACTCCTTTTTAATGAAGTTTGCATTTTAAATATTTCAATATTGAAAAACTGAATTAGTTTTTATTTTATTTTATGTTCGATATTTTTCAAACCAATGAAAATTCAAAATTCAAAAAATGTCAAAGAAAGTTTCAAAGAAATAATGAATGAAAAAAAATTGAAATGAGTGTATAGTTGAAATTTAAACACAATTGTTTTAAATTTTGTTTTGTGGAAGCTTAAAGGCGTTAAATTTATATTTTAAACATTTTTGTTTAATTTTAAAGTATATTTTTTTTCTCAGTGTATAAATGAGAATTTTTTGTAAAAGAAATAGCATATCATTATTAGAGACGTTGAAATAATTCCATTTCCCCCAAGTGAAGAAATATTCTTCGAATGTGTGAAAATTTATTCTAATTGAAGACAATTTTATGTGATAAGAAGAAAATTGCTATTATCGAAAATATAGAAATTTTTTGTACGAGAAAGATACGTATTTTTTTCTGAGTACAATTTAAACAAAACTGTTTTAAAGTTAAATTAGAAAAGGGTTTTGTTTTTAAAAAATATGTTTTCAAACAAAATTTTTTTTTTATAGATTAATCTTTTTAAGTTTTAAAACATTTATTTAGAATTAAATCTGAAACATAAATTTTCAATTTCAAAACAAATTTTTTAAGCAAAATTTTTTCCAGTGCATTTTTAAGCATACTTTTTTTTAATGTAAATTTTGTCATCAGATTCATAACTATGAATAAGCTGATTATAACAACCGCTACACCCAGAACCCTTCGAATACCAAATGTGACCTCCATTTGTTGAATTTTGCATTTTAAATATTGATATTATTACATAATTTTTATTATTATGTTTTTTTTTTTAGTTTATATTTTATCTTATGATTAATATTTGTCAAACCAATTCAAAAAATTTAAAAATTATCATTGTATAGAGATAGCTATTTTGTTTGATATTTGAACACTATGAGAAAAAACTGGGATAAAATCAAGCTCAAAGCATTCGTAAGTGTAATTAGCTCAATAGAGCTTAGAATCATCTCAAAACAAACTATTCACGTACGCATTTTATGCCTGAAATAGGGCTTGAATTTTTTTATTTTTGATAACACGTCAATTTGTGCTTAATAAGTGTCATCTAGGGCTTGATCACAAAAATAAATTTTTATTATTGTTGTTTTTGCTCATCAATAAGTAACCGAACGAAATAATTCTCAGTTGGTTTTTGTTGCTGTTTGTATAAAAGTGTATAAAAGTGCAGTTCCTTTAAATATCACATCCCAAAATTTTTTAGACTAGACATATGAGAGCATGTTAATTGGTTTTATTCACAATCCATTAATTTAAAACATATAAATATTGGACACAAATCAGTATGTTTTTTTTATAATCAATACCAAAATTTCATAAATTGGGCCCAAGTGAGCATGTTACTTTTTTGACGAAAAATCCAAAAACCACATACATTATGCACAAATTAGCGTGTTCACTTTATAGATGAACAATCGCATTAAGGCTTGATATCAAGAATATTATGGCTAAGCTCAGAATAACTCCTAAACTAAATTGATTTGGCATTGTTTTCAGCTTTAATTTCTCTCCGTGAAAAGAATATAAGGGAACATTTAAAAAAAAGAAAAGAGTTTACAGTTGAACGATTTTTTTTTTTATAGTTAAAAACTATTTTATTATTTAATTTATTACACTTATTTCAAATTTTTTTTTTTAGTTAGAAATTCAAAAGTGTTAATTTTTTATTATAAAATTGTTTGTTTAATTTTATATTTCGACTTCCATTGGTTCACATATTGGTTGAAATATAAAATCAAATTAGTTTATAATAAAAACTGATATTTTTATATAAAAACAAAACGGACCTAAAGCCTGAACAACGCACAAAAAAAAAAAAAAAAACACAAACGAAGTCAAAGGTCGATAAAATAAAGTAACAACTATTGTTTGTTTAATTTTCATTATGTTTTTTTCAGAGACATAACTGTTATAAGAAATATTTTTTAAAATTGGGCCTTAACAGTTATATTGTAAGAAAGAAAACTATTTATCAATAATAACTATTATTTAAAAAAAAAAAAAATAATTTTTCTCTGAAATAACAGTTATGAATGAAGAAAATATTTTTTTGTTGCTGATAACGTTTATTTTAAATTTTTATACTTTTACGTTGCCTCATAACTGTTATAGACGAAAAAAATTGTTTACGTTTATTTTTTGCTCACAATTTGTATGAAATAAAAGAAATCTTTGTTACTTTTTTTACGGCAACATGTGTTAGATTATCAATTGTAAGTTTTTTTCTTTATTTATTTGGAATGATAGTTCGGTTTCAACCACTCAATGTTTAAAAATTTTCTTTTTCAAATGTTGCCCACGACTAGCTCTTAAATGGTTCATTCTGTGGGTCAAATTTTCGACAACTCCATTAGCCGCAATATTTGCATTTTTGAAGAAATACGGTCCACCTCCCATAAACCAAACCAAACAGTACATTTATCGGGATACTGGATTGCTTCTGGTTGTTCATCGGCCCAAATATGGCAAGTTTGCTTGTTAACGTAGCCGTTCAACCAGAAATTAGTTCATAACGACCAAAATTATGTTGAAGAACTCTATAACATTCTCTATCTGATGGCTGATTTTGGTAGTAAGTTTCCATAATTAATAAAAGTTGTTCAGTAGACCGGATCATTTTTATATGGATAACAAAAATTTCAACCGGTCGGGGTCTCAAAAGTTAGAGGAACTCATTAAAATAATTTCTGCACACTTTTTTTTTTCAAATCGAAGAAAAACCACCGAAGCAATTTTGATTCTCCTGAAGGTCTTTTTTGGTAAAAAAAACAGGTTTTTTGCTTGTAACTTTTTATTTTACACAGAACACATACCCACATCTTCTTAAATGTTAAATAAATGTTAATAATCATACTAACATACTTGACGTAAAAAAATTGTTAAAATTTTGTTTCATTTTAACTCTAATTGACCACCAAAACTTGAATTTTTTGCAATTTTTAAAAAGACATTTTTTTGAAACCGCTGTAAAAGACACATTTTTCATTAGATTTACGTGGAATTGTTATTGTTGGAAAGGTATTAAGTTCTTCTTTCGTTCTGTGTATTGCTTTAATCAAAGCTATGTGATTAAAAAAAAAATTTATCGAAAACTGGACGATAAAGCAGTGAACAAATGAAATTAATTGTTTGTATGAATAAGAAATATTTCATATTATCAGATTTCTAACGTCGATTTCTCACATTCTGTCAGTTTTCGCAAACAGCTTTGAGTAAAGCGATACACAGAAAGAAAGAAGAACTTAATACCTTTCCAACCATAACACTTTCACGTAAATCTAGAAAAAAATGTGTCTTTTACAGCGGGTTTAAAAGAATGTCTTTTTAAAAATATCAAAAAATTCAATTTTTGGTGGTCAATAAGAGTTATAATGGAACATAATTTTTAAATTTTTTTGAATACCAGAATATTGGTAAAAGAAAGAAATTTAATATTTTAGCAGGTGTGGGTATGCGTTCTGTGAAAAATAAAAAGTTACCCCGACCGGCGAAATCTAAATTTCGATCCGGTCTATTGTTCAGGAGTAAGTCTTTTCATGATTGAGTCGTATTGAATTCTGAACAGAAACGGCATACGGACAAAACATTTCCATTTTCCTTTTCCTTATCCTTATTCTAAATTGTATGGGCGGTGCCATGCCTCCTTTCCAAAGATTGCTCAAATGTTTCAGTCGAAGGGCACAACTCAATAGTCAGTTCTAGGTCAGTTATAGGTCGAAAGTTGTGTTTTCCGAAAATTTGTGTCCTTAAAATATGCAACGCCACTGGCGGGTAGGAGGGTGAAAACAATTTTTACGACCTATTCTCATACCTACCAAATATATAAAAAAATTTCTACTACAAACACCTTCACACGAAATTTTTATATATTAGATATAACGTACAAATTTATTTCTCTACAATAACTCTTACCAGGCAACGTAAGAAAAAATTTTTGAAAATAAGTTATGAAAATCGTACAAAATTTTTTTTCACTTATAACTGTTATGAGGTAAAGTAAAAAATTAAATATAACTGTTATGAATCAACGTATAAAATATTTTTCAAAATATCGACAACTTTTTCGACCTAAAAAAAATAAATAACTGTTTAATTCTGATAAACTAATAAGATTTTTTTCATTTCAAGCTAATTTTTTTTTTTGAAAATATATACATTTTTTTCATATTTGCATTAATATCACATCATTTTCAAAAATATCATAAATTTTTAATCGCTTTCGAATTTGCAGAAATTTTTGACTCTCTGGTTAAACGAATGAGGTATACCGATACCTCAGTGATTACAAAATTGATTTAGGTTTTTGTTATATTTTTTTCTTAACTCTTTAGGAATACGATTTCCTGCATATTTCCAAAATATTCTACTGATTATAAATAAATGCAAACATGACAAACTATGAAGTTAAACACCTTCTTGAAAGGAAAACCCACATAAACGAAAATTCGTTATAATACATGTTCACAGTTCTATAAAAAATTCTGCAAAAATTATGCTTTACCCAATTCTTGCTCATAGCAGGTATTCGAATCTCGCAGCCAATCTGCAGCACAATATTGTGGCACCTTTTGCGGCACGACATGTGGTTGAAATGTTCACCCATGAACATTTACCAGTTAAGAAAAAAAAAAAAAAAAATAAAACAAAACAAAACAACACACTGCATAAATATTTGTGGTTACATTTAAAACTGACGACATTTGCACAATGCGGTGCCGTCATTGGATGTGGACCACCAGCCGCGCGAGCGTGCCGCTGTTATGCATGAAAAAGTAGAAAAAAAAACCGGTAAAATACCAGCTGATTATATTTTAAATAATAATAAAAAACACCGCAGGCAATAGCGTTGCGTAGCTGCTGCCGACAATGTTGCCAGGAAGATTTGCTAGCAACAGTAAAGCAGCAACGTCTAGAAATGCTTGAAACTTTTGTATTGCATACTTTGCGGTGCAGGAAAACTTTTAAGACGTGCCTGAAAAAACGAGTGAATGCGCCTGAAAGAGTGCATGACTTATGCGTGAGATACGCACTTGTGTGCAAATGTGTGCATTTAATTGGCTTCAGTGCTTGGTATGACAGAAAATGTATTGCCTGAAAACAATGCTTCGAAAATCGATTTTTGCTATTAAATTATGAAGTTATGAGAACTGTTGCGGTGCAATTAAACTACAAATGAGTTTAACAATTCAAATCAACTTAATAATTATGGCAAAATCTATCAGCTATGGCATAAAATTGTTGACAGTCTGGCTGCGTGAATTTAACCATAATGAGTTCATTAAAAATGTTGCTGTTGCTGCTTCGTTGCATAAAAAGCAACAGTTATTTCAATGAATCAAGCGAAAGTTGATTTTTGTTTTTTTTTTTTTTTTAAACATATCTGATGTTGCTGTTGATGATGAAAACAATGATAAGGAGCATATTGCAGCATCAGTAGCTGCAACACAATATGTCAAACCTTGTATAAAAAGCAATACTAATCAATTCGGGCAACTTATTGCAACAATTTTTTGCAATGATGTGTGGTAGTTTGTCAACAGCAGAGCAATGTACTCATTCAGTCACTCACTCACTCACTAACTCACTCGGCATGTCACAGTCACTTATGCCTGCATTGCTAACAACAAATGTGAAAACACTGAATTACTACAGCCACTAGAACAGGTTCTTGTAAAAAACAAAACAAAGCTCCACCAGTCTCTTTTAAACCTTTGTATATGATTGGTGTTTTTTTTTTTTTAAACTCTTGCTCACCTAAAAAATGCATCGTCTAATTGTCGCTGCTTTAATGCCAGCCAGTCAACGCTTGTTATTATTTAGAGATGACATTCCATAAAATTGTGATCATTATCTGTGATGAACAAAGCTAGCTTGTGTGTGGGTGGAACAAAAAAAAAAAAAAACAAAGAGATGAAACAACTCATATTCGTGCTGTCACTCTCCTGTCGATGTCACTATACAGTTTTTTTGTCATTGCCATTTTTGTAACGCTCTAGCTATGTTCCAGCTTCTACTTTTCATCACCATAATTTATGATTTACATTCTAAATTAAACTAACCGGAAATGAACAACCATTATTTTGAATGTGGTGCGCGTTAATTTTTTTAAATTTTTTAAATTTAGTTTGCAAGTTAAGCGCTCAAATTAGTCGGTTTACTGGGTGCTTAATAATTCTGAAGAGCTTAAGTTATAAATAATTAATTAAGTTTAATAATGACACTGAAATTTTGAATTAACTCTTATCAAAACTTAAATATTTGTAGCTTTCAACGAGTTTTAATATGATATAGAAAATTTTTCTCTCGAAGCAAATTGTAGAGCACAAAATTATTTGCCAGTCGAAGTACAAATAATTGTAAAAAAATTATTTTTTCTTTTGTACCACATTTTCTTAGATTTCAATACATTTTAAATAAAAAAATAATTAATAAAAAATTGCATTACGTGGTACTTTTTTAAAGAACTATCAAAAATATAATATGTTTTTAAAAAATCATATCAAAATGAATTTAAGGCAAAATGCACTTTGAAGGACGTGAACTAATTTTAAAACTAATGGTTTTTATTGTAAAATTTAAATAAAAACAATTATTTTCATATCTGATGTGTGATTCATTCACAAAGTTGTGGTTTTGAAATTAGAAGAAGATTTTTATGATTTTAACTGCTAAAAATCAAAAAAATTTTTTAAAGAAATATGAGAAAATGCATTCCATTTCTTTTGAATATCGCAAAAATGTCCTTATTTGCTAGTTTGGATGATTAAAGCTATTGTTTACTAGTGCGATGAGACTAACAAGAAAAAAGCACACATTTTGTATGGAAGCCCTATGAAATGTCAACTTTTCCGATAAAATGTTTAAACATTAGAATAGGCCATAAAAAAATAAAATTTTTGGTACCTATATTGGGTACTTTTAATGTAATAAAATGTTTTCTCTAAAGAAAATAAATGCATTTCATTAAAACAAAAATTTTAGTATAAACAGTAACAAATTTAAAAAAACAAACAAAAGGAAAATTTACAAATTGCCTTAAATCCAACATAAATTAATATGAAATAATTGTGTCAACATACTTCTTTGATATCGACTAAACATTACTGAAAATTACAACAACAAAATTTTCTTAAGATATATTTATGCCATCGTGTGTGATTTTGTAAGAGCTTTCGTTTGGTACCAAATTTGTAAATGTTTTCATGGAAAAAAGCGAAATTATAGCAAAAAAACGAAATTTTCGCTGATTTTTGAACGCGAGTTTGAAATCCTAAACCATCGATTGAGCACGTATAAAAAAATACGTCGACCTTAGATTTTTGCCTTCCATCACATATGCGAAAATCATTCAAATCGGAGACTGTCACCTGGGGACCTTTCCTTGTTAGTATAAATAGTACTGAAAATGCCTCCTGTGTACCGATGTACTTTTCATAGCGCTGTGTACTAAAAAAAGTAAAATTGTATCGAAAATGCCAATCACTGCTTGAAATTTAAAAATTTTCAATTAGTATTTCTCGTTCTCATTTCTTATCTCTCAAGCATAGAGACTCACAACATTACTGTCTGACCAGAATAATGTCGTTGTCGTATCGGTGAGAATGAATCGCTTAGAGTTGGCCCAGAATTGAAGCGTTGGCTTTGTCGTTTTGCTTTTTCTCAATGTGTCATTCGATTTTTTTGTCAGTTCGTTTTTTCATTTAAAAAAAAATTTAAAAATGTCACATTTAGGAAAACTAATATAAACAACTTTATTCAGTATTCTCATCGTACTCCGATTGCAGTGATAATTACTCCACTTCTATTTAGTCCACTACGTTTTGCAATACTTTTCCTATAAATTTACTGCTTTTTCAACTTTAGACTACTCCTTTCATTATTAGAGCAAGTAAAAACACTGTTTACTCGCTACATTGGTTGACAGATTCTCCAAGTTTTGTTATAATATGGCAATATTTTTAGAGTGAAGCTGAGAGAGCTGTCAAATAAACAACATAGAAAAACTGAAAAGAGCAATAATT
>OY282641.1:16077356-16234856 GCA_958299015.1 Tetanocera ferruginea | reverse complement strand
TTAAATTTAAAATTTAATACAAAACAACTAAACGTTAAGAATTCAAAAAGTAATTTTTAAACCAATCGTTGGAATAATTCATTATTAAATCATTACACCATGAACCTGAAAGGTCAGTTTATATTAACCTTGCGCAAAAGTTTGTAACGCATAGAAATTAGCTATTACGGTATAGAAAAGTATATATATTATTGATCAGAGTCACCTCGTGAGTGGAGCTATCCATGTCCGTCCGTCCGTCTGTTCTTCTGTGTGTTGTCCGTAAACATAGGAAAAGAAGAAGGAGTTGAGATAATTCCATTAAACGCAGTACACACGTTCATATGAATCCAAGGATCTCTACTATTTACAATTTTTTGAATCCGCGGACACGCCTACCTCTTATATGACGCCTCTTATATTATATTTAAAACAATAATATTTTGTACGTATGTATTTTATATCAAATCAAAGATGTCTTCTAATATGGTCGTCATCCGCTCACGGACACGCCCACCTCCGATACAACCCAAAAATCGAAAACTCAAGATATATGCTTTTTTTAACCTGTAGAAATAAAATTGAGTAAATATGTATTTTATTTCGAAACAAAGATATTTTCGAAAAAAAGGCATCATCCGCCCACGAAAACGCCCACCCAAACAACCCAAAAATGGAATACTCGATAGATAAGCTAATGTTTAATCTACAGAGATAAAATTTGGTAGGTATGTATTTTATAACAAAACAAAGATGTTTTTGAAAAATGGGTGTCATCCACCCATTGACACGCCTACCTCCGAAACAAAAGATTTAAAACTCCATAAATAAACTTATGTTTAACCTACAGAGATAAAATTTGGTATGCATGCATTTTATACCAAAACTACGGTATGTTCAACAATTGGAAATCGCCATCCTCCCATACAATCCACAATAGCGAAAACACTATTTAGGCATTAACATATAGCTACAGGAATAAGATTTGATATTTTTAAATTTTTCATCGAAATTGATATACAAATAAGTTTTCATCGAAATTGAAAATGTAGATATTTCAAATGTAGGTATTATATAGTCGGGCTAGACCGACTTAAGACTTGTTTTACTAGTTTTTTCTTTTTGAATAGGAGAAATCTCTATGCAGCGGTTTTGGTTCTCCTGAGCCTATTTTTTCCAAAAAATCAAGTTTTTTGCCAAATTTTTTTTTTTCAGAATGCATACCCAAGATAAGCAAAAAAGTGTTAATAGTGTCGTACCAAGCTCAAGTTTTGTAAAGACGAAATTTTTTTTTCATCTGTAGAACATTTGTTAAATAAGTATTTTTCATGGATTTCAAATGAAAAATTTCTCTAGAAAAATTTATAGAAAATTAATATTATATTTTGATAGTTAAGTTACTATGCGAATCATTTTCTTCAATAAAAACAAATTCTTTCTCTAAAATATAAAATTCTGCTTCTTGAACAATTATATGTTTGTCTTATATTGAATAAGGTACGAAAAAAATTAGAAAACGTACGAACGAATGAATGATGTTGTGACATATTATGATGATTGTTCTTTCAAATGAATATGTCACTCATCGTTTACGCTCTCGCTTACAGTATATTTGTTTTAGAAAAAAAAAGATAAGCAGTAAAGAAATATGAAACAAAGAAACAAAATGCAATGAAAATATTTATCGAAATTAAATAAATATTTTTCTGTTTTCAGGAAAAATAAAGAAAACGGTTGAATCTGTCATAAGAAAATATTTTACTGTTAATGAGAAAGTGTCTTTATTGATGAGAAAATAAGTCTCTTTTTCATGGAAGAATTTTTTCTTTTACATATTTAGAGAATTTTTGGGATCACATTTTAAGAAAAGCATTCTTTTATACCATTTTTCTCTAAAAATGGTGCATGTTTTATCATATTTCGAGAAACTTCTGTCTGAGTACAGAAAACATAATTCGTACGAAATTGGAAAAAACGGTTTGGTTTTACATTATCAAAAAACTGCAACACCCTGTATTGTGCAGCTCATCTTAAGTTGCTAGCATTCGAAAATATATTTTTCATGTTTATTTTGTTTTATTTTTACTTTCATGTTATGCACCAATTGAGGTAAAAGTGCAATGCACCGGATGTTTTTGTTTCTTTCACACTAAAAACAAAAGTCACACATGTGAGCTCACACACACATTCAAACAATCATACAGACGCACAAACAAAGTCGCACTTGAACACATACATACACACACACATCCAAACAAACAATGCAAGCAAACTCACTACTACAGCTAAATAACATAATAAAGTCACTTCGTATGACGTTTTGTGCTCGCTTGAGTTTAGAAATTTTGTCGAAGCTTTGTTGTTGTTGTACTCGTTGATGCTGCTTGTACTTTGCTCAGTTGCTGCAACTTCCGCTATACTATACTATACTATACTATACTATATATATATTAAGCTTTTCTCTACGTGTTAGTTTGCTTGTTTGGTAGTTTGTTTGTTTGTTTGAATGTATTTTAATTTATGCCAGCCAGCCAGGTGAGTGAGCTTTGTTGTTTTTTTTTTTTTTTGTGTTATTTTTAACCCACTTAAAGTTTTGGTAGAAGAATCCGCCAACCTGTTTTGCATTTTTCACTTTTTTGCATCACCCACATTTAACACTCATCATGCATCACATATTTTGCTCTGTGTGTATGACGCCGCCCGCATATCATCATCAACAGCATCCGAAAACAAACACAACAAACAAAAACATTTCAATAAAAACTTAAAAAAAAAAACAAAATATGTATAGAATAACACATAAAAGGAAGTAATTATTTTTTTTGTTATATATTTTTTTCATGTTTTTGCCTTTTTGACTTTTTGTATGTCAGTCATCTACATTTCTACATTCAGCCAAGTTATGCTTTCACTCAAACGTCTGTCAGTCAGTCTCAGTCAGTCATGCAGTCGACTCTTCACTGCTTTCGTTTGCCGCTAATGAGTTTAAACAAAAGTCTACTTTTAGGCGCTCAACTTTAGCGCATCAGCTTAAGTGTAAATAAGAGCGCTTGTTTTTGGCTCCAGGTTCACTTCAGCCCTACTTCAGGATGTTGTTTGGAATCCTTTTATGCTAAGTGAGTTACGCATTTTGTTAAGTTGGCCTGGCTCTATTTTGGCTGGCTGTTTGCTTGCTTGCCCTCTAAGAGGCGTTGGTTATGGTAGGGCTGAATAGCTGAGCTGTTGGTTGGCTCAGCTGGCAAATTATGCTCCATTGTTTGTTCAAGTGCTTGCCATCTTTTTGTGTTTTTTTTTTTTTTTGTTTTTTGCATTAATTTTGAAGAGTTACCATCTAACTTTAGCAATTAATTCACAGTGAATTTTGTGTTAGTGAATGTTGATTTGATAGAGAGTGGCTAACAGCATTTTAAAAATTGTTGGTTTCTATTCTACGCTGTGATTATATATTAGCCACTTGCTATAAAATTGAATTTACGCAGATTCACAAATAGATATTATGTTCAAGAAGAAAATGAATGCAAAGGATTTTCAAAGCATATCATGATTTTAATAACTTAAATTCAAGGTCGTATGATAAAACTCATACCTGTTAGCAAATAAAAAGCTTCACAACATTGACTATTAAAGGCCAAGAGTAGATGTTAATTTTAGTAAATAATAAATCAAAATTATTGTCAGCTACAATGGGTCAAAAAATTCAAAGTGTTAATTTAAAACATTTGATGATAAGAAAAATTGATGAAGATATTTTTATAAAACAAGGCTGTTCTATCAGAATTTTTAACATCAAAACCATTCCATATTAAACTCTTCAAACAAATTTGAAATTATTTGTTTTTATTTATTTTAGTTTTGATTTCATTGATATGTCTAAAATGTTAAGATTTTTTTAAAATTTTTACTTTACATTCAAAATCGCAACAATGTGATAGTGCTTAATTTATAAAAAATTATAAATTCAACTGGGAGTGACTCGATTTTCATGTTTGGGACTTTTTTAAAAGATAATGAAAAGTTTTTTAAAAATAAATTAAAAAAATTTTTAAAATTGTTTTTTAAATTTTTTGATTAGGAGGTACACAACTTTGGAAGCCACCGAAATATGTAACCTCCCCACATTTTCCCCACTGAAAAAAATTTAAAAGTAAGAAATATTTTTTTAAAAATTAGTTTTATTACACAGTTGAAAATAATGTATTAATTTTTAAACCAATCGTTGGACTTATGCATTTTTAAATTCTTTTGTATTAGAATTGATACTTTTTAAAATACTAGAAAGTTTTTGAAGAGAAACTTCTTTAGCCGCGTATACAACATAAGGCGAACGAAACGGGAAGTAAAACCGATGAAACGAATGAAACGGCGGCGAATTAATGTGAATTCAATTTAGGTGAATTTGGGTGAATTTAATTGAAATTTACTGTTCGAAACACCCTATAAATTCGAATGAAAAAAATTATCAAACAATGGTTTGAGTCCGTACTAATAGACGAACTAATCAACAAAGTTTTAGACCGTAATTTTTGAAGGTGGAATTTTCAACTAGATCCGTTTTGCTTCAATTTCCAACCGTAACATCCTATAAATTCGAAGGAAAAAATTATCAAGCAATGGTTTGAGTCCGTACTAATAGACGAATTAATCAACAAAGTTTTAGACCGTACTTTTTGAAGGTGGAATTTTCAACTAGATCCGTTACGTTGCAATTTTCAACCTGTATGATTCAATGTCGAATCGGATGCAATAAGATTAACTGAGGTCATCGAGCATAGAAGCAAAAACGTCCAGAGTGCGATCAAAGTCACAAAAAAAAATACCTTGAAACGCTGAAATAGTAAGTCTTACTCCTACTATTTGCTTTCTTTGATGACGCATGAAATTGAAGATCAGCACTTTTGCTCTTTTTAAATAAAATTAATCTTCTAATGTCTTTATATGAAATGAGACTTTTTTAGTAAGATTAAATTAAAAACTCTCTACTTTGTTGGGTTAAAGTTTCACTTATACCGTGCGTGGCGGCCACACACATATTTTTTTAGTCTAAGCTGTACTTAAATTTAATATATTGAGAATACAATTTTAGTAACTAAAGTATAAAATTTAATACAAAATAACTTAAAGGTAATTTTCATAATAATTCATTCTCTAGCAAGCAACTGATAAGCTCGAGGCAAGAACTCGCGACTCTAATGCGATGGTTGCCGCAGTCCGCGATTCGATCCGCAATTGACTGCCAGGATGTGACAAAAAATGAAAATTTTACACAATGTAATTTAACATTAAATAATTAATAATAATATAAAATTATAATAATTTAAAAATTAAAAAAAAAATATTTATAAAAGAAAATAATAATACATAAATAACAACACAGGTCTGGTTGAGGATTGAAACAGGGTCACTCGACTCAGAAAATCAAATCGACAACCGCTTAAGCAACTGAGCTACGGAATAAAATTGTGCTAATTGTGTACTTTAATTAAAACAGTTTCTTAGATTAAAGAGACTTGTGACAATTTCAAAACTTAAGTTCAATTAACCAAACAGCATTAGATCCCTTTCAGATTATATTTAGACTTAAAACTGGTCCTAGTTGCCAATGGACAGCAAATTCCTGAGTTTTATTTTTAAAGCGATCGACGATAATGATCCGAATAATCTTATAGAAAACTTTAATTTAAAGAGATACAAACATTTGAAAGAGTATTATTTCCAATTTAAAAGTTTGGGCGACGGAAATAAAAAACTAAAGAATGTCATACATAGTACAGTTCATCATTATCTTTTCATTGACAAAGACAATAATGAAGATCATAACATGTTTGTACTTCCTTCAGAAGTGTGTTGCTCCAGGACTATGTACATCTCTTACTATCTTTTCAATCATATGTTTTGGGATGGTAAAGTTTAAATCGATGGTATCGAAAAGGAAAAGGCCTTGTTGTGGCCTATTAAATTAGGTATAACTCATAAAAGCTATCTGTCATTCCAGTCAAACTTTGAGCAAGCTACATCATTTAGTTTTTGTTTGTCAGCCATTGATATAAGACGATCTCGTGAATTGTAGAGAAAATGAATAAAAGTAAATTTCGTGTGTTAATGAAGTATTATTTTTAGCGGTAACTACTAAAAAAGTAGTTGACTGAATTTCGTTGTGCGCCCAGTTGCCTCGGTTGCCCAAATAGCAACGGACTCATTGACCCACCCTCGTATCTGAAAAGGTTTAATACCCGAAATCAGCTAAAAAGAAACCTTGGTTTAGCGAAAATCTCATAAAATACTATGTAACCAAGCTCTTAACTTAATATGAAATGACTTCATTTACAATTTTGTGTAGTTTTTGCTGCTGTTCAGGTCGTTAATATTGACTTTAAAGGCAATGTAGCACTTATGTTTTGCTTTTGACACAGATTTTGTTCTTAACGGTAGCTTGAATATTGAATACTGAAACACTTTAACTCTGGCTACCGCAGCTGAATACTATGCTGGATTTCTCATCTAATATACTAAGCCTATAATTTTATTATTAATCTTGAATAAAATGTTTTTTTTGGAGACAAGGGGGTGATCTTCACATGGCAACTTGTCTGATTGCCTCAACTTGGCGAGGCCAGCATTATCCATGTCGAAATTGTTTTAAGTCGACTCAAAACCTCTGCGTGGTGTCTCCTGGAACGTCAAGAACTATCGCCCAATAAACTTTGGCGGCAAATTTGAGCGGCGATATCTCCTCTAGACTTTAAACTTGAGGGGGTCTCTTCAAGACCTTAAAAATGAACGGTGCGTAGGGTTTGGGTCTCAACCACATTATAATTTCCCAATGAAAAAAAAATCAGCCTCGGATATGAACCCTCACTACGTTGACGACCACCGCAAGCAACAAGCGGATAATGATTTACGGATATGCACCTGAAAAGACCATGGTCACTCCTCCGATGGATTGACCAGGCCGAGGAAGCCCTTACCGCGCTTGGTGAAAGAGATTGGAGAGCGCGCGCGCGAAGCAGAGACGCCTGGCGAGAGCTAATGAAGTCGGCCGTAACCCGTCAACGGGTTGTAATGGCGACCTAAGTAAGTAAGTAAATAAAATGTTTTTTAAATAAATCAATTCAATTTCAAAATATTGAAATAATTAATTGTGTGCAAATTTCATTATTTTAAAGTTCAAAACAACCTTTTCATTGAAAAAATTTAAATGTTGAAAATTTTGTTGAATTATTTTTTTCTTTTAATTCGCCAAAATTCAGCAATTGTTTTTGCTTGCTTTTTTTATAAGCCGACGCATTGCTTGGTTTTATTTTAATAACACTTTATCAACTCGAAGCTCAAAAATCTTTGCCAACAAAACACTAACACTTGAGTGATCACACGTCAGCCGTGGGATTAGAGCACATTTGGTGTAGTTCACAGGATGCGCATAAAACCATGACATTTATTTTATATTTGAATTTCTTGAAATGTTGTTTGTATATTTGTGCAAATTTTCGTGTGTTCTTTAACACGCCGCATAAACTTAAAATTAATTTTCACAGTGTTACTAGCTGCGAGTGTTTTAATTGTTGTCGCTGTGTGTGTTAGTTGATGCATAAGCTACACTAAAATACAAGCGTATAAATTATATGAACCACATTCGCGTTTTAACGATCTGAACATACAAACACACACATACATACACACACACACATTCTAATACGCGCCAACAAACACAGCTTTACTGATAGAGGATATCACATACAGACACATGCAGAAACTGATAACGTTGGCGATGACATGACAAAATATTTCCAGAATACATGCATTACTCAGCACATACAAACACACACACGCACACAATAAGTCATTGAAGTCACGCAAAGGATGTAGCTACGCATGCCAACATCAGCAGCGCCATAACCAAGGCACTCACAGCAACAGACGACCAACGGATAGACAGACCATCAAGCGACAGCAATAATGTTGCTATTTCAGTTGCTGCAACTCTAACATGCATTTGTTAGTTACTCCGTTCGTTTGTGACCTTTGATGTCAGTCTATTTGCCTGTCTGTCTATCTTTCGGTCTATTCGTCTGTCTGTTATATTGTCTGGCTGTCTAGCTAGCTATTCCTGCCGCTCGTTTTATGCTGGCCTGTCCATGTTATCGTTCTGTTTTTTTTTTTTTTTCACTATCATTGTAGCCATGACTACGCTTGCTACTCCTGTCGTTACGTCGTCGCATCGCAAAACTTTAGATTTTATCATTTTGTCGTGCTTCACTGAATTTTGGAATTTTCAATTCTCAGGATATTTTGCGCAAATTTATGTGCATCCTGATATGCGCCATACTCTAGTGTTGCTTGATGAGCAGGCGTTCAGGCTTCGCTGCGCATCCTTGCCTTGGCTCTTTGGCTTCGTTGCTTTAATGGTCAGCATGACTTGCAGCGGGCTGCTATTTGCTGCAAGTCATTTTCTTGTTGTTGTTGTAGCTGTTGTTGTGGTTTCGTTGAAATTGTTTGAAGTTATTTTTTGCTTTTGTCGTTGCTGTTGTTGTTGATGCCATCATTGCTGTTGATAATGACAAATTCCTTGGTTCATCAATTTGTTGTCGTTGACAGTGCATATTTTTAATTTGTGCTATGAGCGTGTATCAGTGTGTGTCTGCATGTGTTTGAGTTAGTGGTTCCATAATGCTCTTTGAATGCACTCTTAATTATGTGGTACTCACATCGTGTTGCTGTTTTGAAGTGGGTCATTATAGAAGATGTAAAATAAAAACAAAAATGCAATAAGTTAAGAGGGGAATATATCATTTTATTACCAAACTGTTTTGATGGCACCAGTAAAAGCCCCAGTTAAAGACTTCAAGCATTTGACTTGTTAGCTAAAAATTGCAAAAGATATAAATTTTTGTCTATAAAACCCTTTAAATTTTTTTAAATAGTGAAAACGTTGGCTGAGTCTCAATCTCGCTACTCTCAATCTTCTCGTCCTTGTCTTAATCTTTTTCTAAATTATTGATTTGTGTCCTGTATGTATTTGTTGTTCATTATACATGTAATAACTCTGGTCCTTAACAGTGTCCTTATATCTATCCAAAAATTTGTCTTATAATCACCCAAATTTTTGTCTTTATTCTTGTTCATATCCAAATTTTCATGCTTATCCTAAATCTTGTTCAAATTCTTGTACATATCTTTATCCTTGTGCACATCTTACTTCTTGTACGAATTCTTGTTTATATATTTGTACAAATACTTCAAGCTGTCTCAATCCTTATCCTTATATTCAATATTTCTTCACTTTTTAATTTCTTAAATCTTGTAATGTACTTCTTACTGTTATGAATCATCGCTCCCATATCAGTATCCATATCCCTGCCCCACTTTATCTTAATACTTACCCTTCTGCAAACGCGTATCAGTATCCAATTACTTGCTTAGGAACTTCTTGAAATTCTTGTTAAACACCTAATTACTTCATTATGTTAATCCTTTAACAATACACGTCAAAATTCTTCCTGGTTAAAATCCATGTGGTGACCGTGGCATGCAGATTAAGTGTGAGGCTCAGAATGATCGGAGTCCGAGTTCGATCCCCATTGCGGTAAAAGTTTTTTCAATAAAAAAAAAATGTTTCTGATCGGTCACCACCTCTCTGCAGACAATGGAAAACCTCAGAGAATAAATAATGCCTTGTAAAGCTTCTTGAGAACATGAAATTTAGCCGTTCGGAGTCTGCATAAAACATTTAATAACACACAAAACACAATTGATCATATGAAGCTCTGTCAAAGTCCTTTCAAGGGACCGGTGTGAAGTTAGCATCTTTTTCGCAGCATGCGGCGAATATTAAATGTCCGACCTCTGTTATAACTTATGTTGACAACAGAATGCTGCTAAATGCAGTAAGCTTTCAAATTTATAAGCGAAATCATGAAAGCTTTAAAGCATCGATCAGCTAGCTGAAAAAGTTACATATAACAACTACAAGAGGGCCAAAAACTTTTCTCTATTGTCCGTAAGATGTCCATTCCCCTTCAATTTGACAAGTGTTGAAAAAAAAAACTTATTTCCGTTAAATATTTTTCCGTTACCTTTTTCGACACATCTGTGCTCAGATCATAAAGGCTGCCACATATTCACCGATGATACGTTCGGATTTATTAATGTGAGTTAAACTTCAATTCATTGATGGTCCAATATACAAATTGCAATAAATTTATGGCCTACTGCACATAGAGCACTGCACACTGACCATAGAGAGGCGTGACAGGTACAGATAAGTATATATATTTGGATTAATATAAAAATGCTCAAATAGATTTTTTGATATATTATTATAAGGACCTTTTTCTCTATGACTATAAGTTCGATATTTGCAATTAATACACTCAAATTTTTTTAAGGGAGGTTTATTTTAGATTTATCTAACAGAAAATGTTTTAAACGCAATTTCAAATAAAAAATTCGAGTTACGCCTTTTCTATATTAATCCATCGATATATAATTCATCAGCATTACTGTCTGAGCTAATTTCGGAGTCAGTCATCTGTCCGTCGATTATAGCCGTAATTTATTATTTTATTTATTTAAAAAAGTATGAGAAAATATACAATATTTCAATATTCCTTAACATTTCAACATAAAACTTAAATTCAGTCACATACTCATTTTAAAATTTATAAAACTAAACTGATTATTTAACACATTATTAAAAGCATTTAAAATCAGAAGAGGAACATTCTTCACAACCTTACATCAAATTTTAAATTATCATTGCTTGGAAATGCCAAAGACGTTTCAAATATGTGAGTGCTACGTTAATAAGTTAAGGATTTCAGAAGTGCATTTCATACACGAAAATTTTGCGCAAAGAACTGGCGTTCACTTAATTGAAAACGAAGGAAATCTGATTCGAACAACAACAATTTGATAAAATTCAACAGAGCAATCGTTATACTCTTTAGAGATCAAGGACCTTTAAAGTCGGCTTTCATTTTGAAACTGACATTCATTGTAACTTATATGGTTAAAATTTGTTTTTGAGCGTTTCCATTTATAATAAAGGTTTTCATGATAAGGTGCATTTTGGTTTCGATCAAAAATAATATTAGAATAAATTACTAGATAAAACAAAACTGCACTCAGAAAAATATCAACTGTAATATTAACAGTCGGCCACTGTTATTTCAAAACACTGTTCGATTGAATGATTTGCGTTTCAGTAAACAATTTTCTTTGTTGAATGAACGTTTCAAAGTATTTTTGTGCTGTTAAAATCATCTGTTGAAATATTTTTGTGCTTTTGTTGAATTGTCTATTTTTTCTAAGCAATAGTTTTTAAATGTGTTTTGCTATATTTATTTTATCGTTGCCAATAGCTCAGTGAAAGTGCATTTGACTGTCATGCGGGGGACGTGGGTTCGAACCCTAGCTGTGTAAGTATCAAAAATTGTACTTTAATAATTGAAATAATAATAATTCTGTTTCATTAATACTTTGATCAAAAATAACCTTCAAAATAAGTTGCTTACAACCTTGCAAAAAAAAAATTGCAAATTTAATTTTTTATTTAAAAAAAAATATTTTAAACAAAAAAAAAAATTTTTTGGCCTCGCCGGTATTTGAACCATGGAAACTCGAGTACTAGACGCACACGTCAGCACACTCGGTCATGCATGAACTTTCAAAACAGTGATAAAATTTCAATAAATAAGTTTTGATACGGGTTTCGTGTTCTATAAACTAACAGTCAACCGACTGTTGATTTGAAAGTTTCATTTGTTGGATGGTATTTAACAGTGAAATCTGTTATTTCAACCCATGATTTGTTTGATATAACAGCATTTTTTCCCTGAGTGTGTTAATCCGAATATTGCCATATTTATTATTAAAATAACCATTATCATTCTTTTTATAACATTTATTGCTATTATTACTTTTATTACTATTATAACTATTTTTATACCCCCACGCGTACTGCGTAAGGGGTATATTAATTTTGACACGACGTATGTAACGTCCATAAGGAGGCGTAGTAGGTATAGGAAAGTATATATTTTCTTGCTCAACATAACAACCTGAGTTGATTTAGCCATGTCTGTCTGTCCGTATCTGCGGACACGATTGCAGCCGTAATTTTGAAGCTATCGTACTGAAATTCGATATTTAAGCCTATTTTTAAAGCAAGGATCAAGTTCGAAAATGGGCTAAATCAGACGAAAACTATGATTATCTCCCATACAATCACAAAATTGAAATTCAATAAAGAGGCTTTCATTAAAGGTACAAAAATAATGTTCGGTGTTTGCGTGATTTATATCAAAAATAAGGTGTGACAGAAAAATGGGCATTATACACTCACGAACACGCTCACTTTCCATACAACCATGCAACGGTATGTGCTAGAAAAATGGATGTATTTCACTTTACGAACACTCTCACCTCTCATACAACCCCAAAATTCAAAACCCTGCACAGAGGCAAATACTTAGGCTGTAAAAATAACATTAGTAATGTAGTTTGTATCACAGCTACATCATTTTAAAAAAGTGGGCTTCATTCATCCAATAGCGCATCCACTTTCCATTCTTAAGAATAAATTATAAAAAGTATAACAAATTTGTTTTGTTAATTGTACGAATCGGCCGTGGGATATTTTAACTCCGGCCAAGACGATAATATACCTTACTAGTTATTATTATGATTTTTATTATTCTTATAATTATTGTTATTATTTTTATTATTATTATTATTTTTACTATTATTTTTATTATTTTCATTATTATTATTATTATTATTTTTATTATTATTATTATTTTTATTATTATTATTATTATTATTATTATTATTATTATTATTATTATTATTATTATTATTATTATTATTATTATTATTATTATTATTATTATTATTATTATCATTACTATTATGATTATTATTACTGTTATTATTATTGCTTTTATTATTTGTATTATAAGGAGTATTATTTATTTCCATATATAATCTCAAATTTCAAATGATGTTATTCACGAAATAAATACTTTCGGTCAAATAAATGAAATTATGTTAGTAAATAAAACGATGTGTAGAGAAAGTTATTTAATGAAATGCTTTTATTTTAAAAAAAACTAAAAAAAAATACAATTAAAATATCTCTATGAAGCTATTTTTATCTTTCACCAAAGAATTCTTTTTTGTACACTTCATTTTTATGAAAGAACTAATTGTTTTTTGTTAATTGTTCTTTTAAAAATAAGACCATTATTCAAAATTTTGGAAAATTGTATCAACTTGCAGATATTCGCGTTCAGTGTCGGTATACTTCATTTACTTCATTACATTTTTTAAAAGTTATAGATCATTATCGGACTGTTACATTGAAAGTGTCGGCTTCAAGTACAGACAAGAAAAACATTTAAAAGTCTTATTAACGTTTAAATTTACTTATATTCACTATTAAAGATGCAAGGCACTAAGTAAATTAAGTACAATTCCAAATTTAGTTTCATACAATTCCAAAAACATGATACTATTTATTTTTAATTATTCATTTACAATGTCTTTTGTTCAATATATAAAAGCTTCTTTTGAAAGTGATATTTATGTATTGGAAATATAATGTTATTGTTGAGCTTCCTTTTTGTGGACAAGTATATATTATACAGTTTATAAATTTTTGAGTTGCTTATAATATGTAAAAAAATTAGGTTTGGTAAATAAAATTATTTTATTCGTGCTAAAAAAAGATTATTTGCTCATATGGATGTATAAAATTGTTACTGGCATTTATTGCAGTAGTTACTGTAATATACAATTTTATCAAAATGTTATAGAGTTAAAACACTAACAAAATAGTTTTTGTTAAGTGGCACCTTTTTTTGATTTTATGTTGAGTGGCTACGTATGATACTCATATGTCATTGACATGAAGAATTTCTTAGAGTCTTTAGCGCAAGTCAAACCTCCATCAAATTTACACCAGATATTCAATTAAAAGCGACCAGATATTAAATTTTGTATTCAAAATGAATAACGTAAGTAGCAATAATATATTTGTGCTTGAATTTATTCCAATAAGAGTGATTTTTTAACATGAAAGAAGAGGTGCATTAGGTTTTATTTTATACAATTCCCCTTTTCGCCACTATGCTTTTTAGTTTATAATTTCACCATATATTGTTTCTATGTACCGATAGATGACGCTTACGCTTTCCTCCAAAAGCTTTCCTTTATTATTCAGGGTTGCTGTGTGGATTAAAAGTATTTCTTGCGATACATTAAGCATATAAAAGTAGTACTGTTTACATATTGGCCTAAATGTTTTTTGTCCCGTTTTGCTTATTTTTATTATAATTTTTTTTTTAAAACACGGGTAATGTCTCGAGTAAATATCGTATTCTATATGGATATTTTTTATTATGTAGTAAATATGTATACACCGTCCGACAAAATTCGACTTATGGTTGCATCCATGATAAATTCCATTTAGGTTTGATTGAAGGTTTAAAACATTACCCGTGTATTCCAGTTTTTTCCAGATCAAGTAAAAATGTTGAAAAAATTCATTTAAGTTTTTATCTTTAAATTTTCATCGTATTAACCGTGCTTTCTTTACATTGTTTAAAATTGAATATTTATATTATTTATTTAATCAATATATTTCTGTGTAAAATTTAATGCTGAATTTAAAACTATTCGTTTGAGTATTTGATGGTTACATTTGTTCTGTTAAAATAATACAATTTTGCAGTATGTGTAGTGGTCACATTCGATTATAAAAAAGGTACCCAACACCTTGGAAAGTGTTCTTTCACTATAAATTTCAGTTTTAGTGGAATAGTTTGCATTGAATTTATGGCATTTTTAAAAAAGATGATACAGTATTGTGCAAAATAAGCAGAAAACATTGCATTACCATTATTTTTTATATTATATACATACATTATATTAAATCTGAGTTATTATAAAAAATAAACCAATTCGAATCTTTTTTGCATTATTCAAAGGCAAAACATACCCCAATAGAGGTAATTAAGTGGGCGTTATTCGGCAAAGGCGCGTGGAAAATTTATAAACACACTGTATCTCGAATACTTTTGATGCTAAAGAACTGATATAAGTACAGAGGAAGGCACAATTTTTACAAATTACTGTAAATAAAGTAGGTGTTTTTTGACAAAGGCAATATTAGAAAAAATAAATTAGTCTTTTTATGAAAATAAAAGCTTTGAAGTCGAAGCTAATCTTTGACTAATAAACAGGATATTTGTACCATCCCTGCTCTATTTTAAACTTATTTTAATTTTCCAATGTCCTGCTTTGATGACGCTGTATTTATTTTTAATCTTAATCTAAAAGAAGTTTTTAAAGCTTTGCACACATAAAAATTCTCAATCTACTGGTTTGGGTGAGCTTGTAAAACTAATATGGGCATTTCCACCGGGTCTTCCGCGTTTACCTGGACCAAAAATGAAAATGTCCAATAATTTAATAATTTAAAGGTTAACCAATAATTTTTTGTTTTATTATTTAAAAAAAACAGAGCTTGAATTTTTTTAAATATAATGCATTTACAATTTATTTCAGTTGTTATTCTAAGAAAATCAACGTGATAACTGAAAATATGTTTTTCTTGCATTTAGCTGCCTTTAAGGGCTTTTTCTCTTTACAATTTTTCGTCGATATATTCATGTTATGTTTGCACTCTTATTATTAAATTAAAAAGATACCAAACAAAGCTTTACAATTAAGGAGGGGAAGAACATTCGCGGCATTTTATATAGCTCCAAACTGGCGGCAGAGAAAAAAACGGGGCCTCGTGGTTGCAGCGCTGGGAGTCGCAAAAATTGTCCGATCTGGAAAAAAAAGACTTTTTTAAATCTTAACAAAATTGGTTATCGTATGGCAGGAGCTTTTTTCAATTTTTGGTGATGTTCCAAATTTGTAAGTGTGTTTTTTCGAAAAAAATATTGGCTTTAAAAATTCATAAAAAATCGAAAAAAAAATTAAAAAAAGCTCGTGTCGTACGATAGCGAATCAAGTTTAAAAAAATACAAGAAAAAAAAAGTACGACCAACCAACGACCGCAACCAGTACGAAAACCATGGTTGTGAGATAAACGCGTTCAAAGTTTAAGAACAAAGAAAAATGCAAAATAAAAATACGCTCTCACTAATCTGGCTGTAACTTTTGAACCCGTAGGAATTTTTCCATGAATCATGTTCTTAGAATCTTAAGAATATTTACTTAAATACAAAATTATAAAAAAGTCGATTTAAAAAACGGCCAATGTCATCTCCCCCGTTAACGCTTAATTTTTTTATTGCATTAATAACTATTCGAATGCGTTCTTGTACCTTAATCATCATTTACTATCAGAACTTCGCAATCGTTCTAAGCAAGTGTCTGAAAATTGTCACTTAAATCAAATTTGGTCACTTTACTTTAAAAAAAAGCATGTAAAAATCATGCTAAATCTTTCTGCCTTTCTTTAAGCGTCTGTTATCGCTTTGTTTTTATATGACATTTTTTTTACGCTATAATATTAAGTTGTGATGAAAAAACCAATCTACTTATTCACCATTTTGATGCCAATCATGTGCTCAGCGCTTTCTTGCTTAAGAAAATTGGTAAATATTTGTTTTTTTTTGGTTTTTTTCGCTGCCAGTTTGTTCCAATTGTAATTCTACTCAAATACAGAAAGTAGGTCTTCAACACTGCTAGCAACAGCAATGAGCATGGCAGACATCATCAGCATGCTGTAGACATGAATGCTGCTGGACACTTAGTCACTGAAGGCGATCTCAAACAGCCGCCGCTTTTGGATTCAACTGTCAAATGAGCCACAACAACAACAACAACAATAAGATGACAACACCGCAAGTGCAATGACAGAAAAGCAACAGCTGAAGTTAAAGTTTTGTGACTGCCTCAATGAATACAACTGAACTGAACTGAACTGAATGGCTGGCTAGCTGAATGTAATGAGTGACCGAATAGCTGACTGAATGACTGACTGACTTAAAGTCTGGCCATACGCTTCACTGGTCAAGCCAACTGAGTGACTAACTGAATGACTGACTGAATGAATGAGACGCTGAACTGACAGATAATAGCAACATTTTATTACAACAGCACAAAAGTATGCAACAGAATGTTTTTGACTGCCGTTGTACATTGATGATGTGTGCGTGTGTGTTTGCGTTTGCATTTGTGTTTGTGTGCTTGACAGCATTTACGCAACATACTCGTACAACACAAGATACAGAAACCGGCAGACAGACCGACAATATTTTCATGCATGCAAAGGTTATTGTACTGATGCTTTGTAATGCTGTTGTTGGCTTTGTTGTTGTTGTTGTTGCTGCTGGTAATGCTGTCTGTTTTTACTGTTGTTCTTTGTCAGCGTTCATGACGTTGAGCACATAAAATTTATTACGAATTTATGAGCGGAAGTTATTTACATTGTTGCTGACAATTTCATCACATCGAATGCATCAGCAACATCCGGTAAGTGTGAGAGCAATATATTTGTATTGCTGATGTGTGTGTGTGTGTGTGTATTCGTGCGTTCTCGACTGCTATTTATTTTGAACCTCGCTATTTTTGTTTTTTTTTTTTTTTATGGTTTGTTCCCAAAAATAATTCATTAAATAAATATGCAATAATTTATTTAATTAAATATAAGTATTGCTCTATTTGTGAGCAGTTTACTAAAACTTGCCAATAAATAGAAGGACTTTTCGTATATTTCTATAAGCGTCAAAATAATTTGTATTAGATTCAACACCAAGTTTATGTCTACTAAACAAAAATGAGTTTTTTACTTCTTAAGTTGAATCTAAAAAAACTGATGAATGGTTTTAAAGACACGAATTTGTTGACGATTTTCATTACAATCTGCATTAAATAATTTTCAATAACAACATTTTATTTATTAATTATTTATTTCTGTTAAATTATGCTACGTCCTTTCTATATTAAGGTGACGATTTACTAAAACAAAAACTAAATTTCTTGCCCCACACCATCTACACAACCATATTTTATACCATCATTTATTCGACAATGATTGAAATAACCTCATACTCGTGTCAGCTCGCAATTTTTATAGAAATTTAGAGCATACTTTTAGGATGCATCTTTTTGGAATGCAAGTTAGTAGTTCTTATAGGTTTTTGTATAAGCTACATTGTGCCAAGCAAGTACGTAGTCAAAATTTCTTTTGCGGGGGTAAATTATTCCACAAATATTTACTTATTTATTTTTCTTTTTCAAGCACTAAATCTAAGCATTATGTTATATTGAAATTGTTATAAATTCTGCAATTTTTTTTTTATTCATTTTTGAACAAAAATTTTTGACCTTATTTCTGCCATAACCTATGACTTTAACAAAAAATTCTTAAAAAGATACTTTGTACATTTTGTAATTTTTTTTTGGAAAAATTTTACATAAAAAATCATTTTATGCCCCACACGAATGGGTATATTTACTTTGTCATTCCACTATCTTGACCAATACACTTTTTTTGTCTTTAATTTACTTATAAGCAGGTAAAATCGAAAAATATACGAACGTTATTTTTAAATTTTGTCCCATTTTCTTAATTTAAAATTCTAATCTTCATAAATCTATTGTAAGATTTTGCCTTTTTCCCATATGCGCGCAAACCCATATGTGCCCAAACCTATGACTGTGTTGCTATAACTATTGTTGATTCATTTGAAAAGGTAGTTCAATTTTGATCAGTAGGTATATGAGGAGGTCCATAAGAAAACGTTATAATTACACCATAACACTTTTTGTAATTAAAGCCAGTAGGCTATACATTGGAATTGTTGCATTTTGATCTGAACCATTTTTTTGGTATTGAACAACGGTAAAAATATTGGCATGTTAAATAACAATGGCTACATAGATTTTAAAGTGTTGAATTGGATTCATTAAAAAAATTAAAAAACTTAAAAAGTGTAATTATTGCGTTTTGTTATGGACCTCCTCATATACCTTCTGATCAAAATTGAACTACGTTTTCAAATGAAGCATCAATAGTTATAGCAACACAGTCATAGGTTTGGGCATAAATATTAATCGTGATCTGTTACGTACTTTCTTTCAATGTGTATATAAACAAGTTTACCTCGAGTCTGTCCCTTGGAGATTGTACTGTACCAATAGAATTCTTGTCTGGATACATAAAAAATGTTGCAGAAAACCTATCTGCGGTCAAATCTATCTTCGAGCGGTACAAATTCTTTAAAGAGAGTCTTACATAAGTTGATAACTTGCGTCACCTTTCTCAGTTAGCAATAAAATTTAATGAATTCTTTGATGCATGAATTTAGAATTTTCAACTTAAACAATAAAAATTATATTTTTAACCATTTATCAAGTAGTCCCAACAATTTTTAAAATTTGTATTTGATGGCTCAACGAGCCAACACTTATCAAAATCGCCAAATTCCATTGGTCAAAATTTTTCTGTTTTTTTACTTTACAAAACATTAAAACAAGCAATTATCGTTATTGTTATCGTTATTGGTAAAAAAACACTAAAAACAAGTTGAAGTTTTTTCATAATTGGCTAAATCCTTATATAACAAATCAAAAATGTCCCTTTCAGCCAGTCGTTTGACATTATTTTTCGGTTAAATATTAAAGGACAAACGAAGTTCTTCAGATATTTTGTGATTATTTCGCGATAAATGGCATGAACCAGAAATTGTCTAATAGAAGGATAGTCAGAAAAGTATTGAGTGGCTTAGAATATCAAAGAAATCTTCAGTTCTGAGTTTTTTAACCCGCAAATTTCTAATATAAAATATAGTACACAGATACAATATTGATTTTCAAGTGATTTTTTGTAGCCGTTATTACACAGGGCCGATATCTTAATTAGTTACTAAGGTGGCCATGACAACCCGTTGTCGGGTTACGGCCGACTTCATCAGCTCTCGCCAGGCATCTCTGCTTTGCGTGCGCCGTCTCCAATCTCTTTCACCAAGCGCGGTTAGGGCTTCCTCGGCCTGGTCAATCCATCGAAGGCATAGTCTTCCTCTTCATCGTCGACCCTCGGCTTTTGCCTCAAACTCCTTTTTCGCTGGAGCTTCTTCACCCATACGATAGACATGACTATTCAGCGTAGTCGCTAAATTGTTATACGCTGAACTAAGTCATTGTCGTCGTAAAGTTCGTACAGTTTGTGGTTCATTTGAATGCGATAGTCGTCACCAACTCGAACAGAACCAAAGAGTTTGCGAAAAACATTCCTCTCCAACACCCCAAAAACGGCTGCATCTGTTTGCGATAACACCCATGGCTCAGCGCCATAGAGAAGCTCAGGTAGGATGAGCGTCTTGTAGAGTGTTAGTTCTGTCGATCGAGAGAGGGCTCTGGAACCTAATTGCTTACTTAGCCCATAGTAGCACCTATTAGAAATTGTTATTCTTCCCTTTATTTCCAGGCTGTCAATGTTGTTGCTGTTTACGGCGGTGCCAAGGTATGTAAACTCCTTGACAACTTCAAAGTTAAACAGAGCCGATATCAGTTATTATAAAAGCAGTATGTTGGTGATTTTATTTTGGTTTGTATACTAACAAAACTTGCATTGATATAGAAAAATAAGAAATTGTAGATTTCATGTGGAGTAAAATGCAACCTTCCTTATTTTAGAAGGTTTATAGAATTATAAAAACATCAAACCAGTTTTGATCCACACTGAGCATTCTTACAAAAATAATTTAATTTACTAATTAAATTGAATTTATCAAACGTGCTTAATTAATGCTTAGCCATATCATTGCTGAATAAATTTTGTTTTCAATCATTTTGTAGCCATAGGTAAAATAAAACCTCAAAAGTTGACTGAAGCTAATGAATTGATTAGAAAATATTTTTGAGGCTGTTGCATATGCCTTTTGTCTCGTGTCTTCAATAATACCTTTGAACCTTTGTGCGCCTAAGTCCAATATTTAATCTGATTTATTTTTAGTCCACCAAGTTCTTCTTTGTTATATGATATTTTATATTGTTATATTGACTTAAAATTATTTAATAACTTTCAACGATAATAATTCATTTTAATGAATTTGCGACAAAGTAAATTTGTTTAGGTTTTTCTAATTTTGTGGGGCTAGGTCACTTGTGAGGTCATTATTATATATGTCATAATTAAAATTACGCTTAAAAGCAAACATTTTCGTTGAATTTTTTTCAAAAATATCTCAAACGGTATAGAAACTATGAACGATAAAGTGAAATAAATGTCTAAAAAGTTGAGGTTGCGAAACACGTATCGTTTGGCCAAAAACACACAAAAATGTACTTTATGAGTTCTGAGCGAATTAATTTAATTTTTTTTTTTTCATAAATCATGAATTTAGAATTAATTGACATTAATATTTTTCAAAATCGGTTTTCAGTAGCATTCTAATAATACTTCATTAACAAAAAAATGGTAACAGATGACGGACATATGATTTATTTGAAACGACTCCATTTTCAAGATTTTTATTCGTATAAAATATTGGTATCTCCATAATTTTCCACAATTGGGGATACAAAATCTATTGTCAGAAGAGTATATTTGTATTTTATTTTATTTTTTAGCTATACTAATAAAACTGTGACTACCTTCTATACAAAGCAGGGATGATATTATTGATATATAATACTATTGACTCTACAAAAGTACCCGAGTACCTTCTTGCCTTCTCTGGTATATTAAAAAATTTTAATTCACATTTTGTCAAGAGTTAAAAAAAATCATTTTTGAAAATTAAGTCATAAACTTCTTGCTTAAATTCTCGCCCAGTCACGTTTAATTTTTTTTTTTTCTTTTTTTTTTTTTGTTTTGGAGCTACGCAAATTTATTTATTTATTTATTTATTTTATACATAATGTTCACAAATAAGACAAGTCTTTTTAAAGCGATAAGAATGACAGAAGTAATAACAACAAGTTATAATCAACAAATAAATAAAAGGTAAAACTTAGAATAAAAGGTTATAATAAAGGTTAATAACTTAAGGTTATAAATTTTTAACAATTAAAAAGAAACAATGATCAAAGAATAACAAAAGTAATAACAACAAGTTTTAATCGACAAATAAATGTTACAAGTAAAAATTAGAATATAAATAAATATTATATAAATTAGAAAATTATATAAATTAGAAAAGCGAGAAAGCAAATTGAAAGGAGGAGAAAAATTAAGAGAAAAGTTTGAATATTTCATGCTTAAAGTTGCGTTTATTTGTGATAGTTTTGACAGCTGACGGCAACGAATTCCAAATTCTGATCGCGTTCACGAAAAAAAGTCTACTCGAGTTCAAAAAATTATGAACAGGGATTAAGAGGTCGATCTGCAGAACTGTAGGTTATTGTATAAGTATGCTGGAGTTTGCGTATTTATTAAGCTATGCAATAAAATGCAATTTCTAGCGTCCAAGTAACAGAAAATATTGCAACCAAGTAATTGATTGCTTAAATGACTAATACGATCAAATTTTTTAAGACCATAAACATATCTTATTGCATTATTAAATGCCAGTTGTAGCTTATGCTTTGACCTGGAATCAAGATTGCTGTACACCACCTCTGAGTACGATATTATAGGCATTATAAGCTGGATAATTAGCTTTTTTCTGGTTTCAACAGGAACAAAAGATGCAGTTCGTCTCAAATTCCGAAGGATGTAGTAAACCTTGCAAACAACAGAATTTATATGATCATCGCAAGAGAGAGAGGAGTTGATGTAGAATCCAAGATTTTTAACCTTGGTAACGAATTGTAGACCAAAGCCATTAAGATTAATTGTCGGTATATTATGAATAGATAAGCATTGTTTCCTAATCGGCAAGACATATGATTTGAGAGGATTGAGCTTAAGCTTATTAGCCTTAGCCCAATCTGATATTTTACTCAGATCTTCATTAAAATTTATACATAATTCATCAACAAGACTAATAGGTTTGGACAGGTACAGTTGAAGATCGTCAGCATATGCATGCATGGTGACATGACGACATTTAGTGAAGATATCATTAAGAAAAATCGAAAATAAAAGCGGACCGAGTACAGAGCCTTGAGGCACCCCACAGGTCAGATTACCAAAAGCTGACAGACTATTTCCCACCCTTACTCTTTGAGACCTAGCAACTAAGTAATTAAATATCAGACGGACAGCAGAGCTAGAAAATCCAGAACTTTTTTTAAAAAAAGTCGAACATTTTCATCAAAATTCGCAATATCTTTGGTCAGGCGGCAAAGATTTGAAATTTTTTCGATCAGATAGTAAAAACTACTATTTCCAACCATTTGTTTATTTGTAAAATACCTTATATTTTTACGAAAAACATGGTTTTGGATGTTTGGATTTTCAAAATGGTTTATCTCACTGGCGGCTATCGATACAGTGTAAAAAAATGGTGTGCATTTGTCTTTGAATCGATCAAGGTTAATTTTAAGTTGGTGGCAATGACAACTTTTTTTCTCCAATGGAGGTTAAGGTACCCTAACATATTTATCGGGTTTTGAAAGATAGCCTGATTATTTATTATTCCTTTATGTGAGAAATATAATAATATATAAAAATATAAAAAAAATATAAAAAAATATATTTATAATATATGTATAATAATATATATATCTATAAAATATAAAAAGTAGTGGTTTTAATTTATGTATTTACCCACCAATCAATACTTAATAAAAAGTACCCTAAACAATAAAAAAGTACTATTTGCCTTTGTAAAAAAGTACTCTCGAAAATGATCCGATATCATCACTGATACAAAGTGGAGTTATCAAAACGGAAAATCTTGAATTTCCTTGAATTCTAACCAAAGTCAAAGTTCTAGTCAAAGTGACTTTATTAAAACGAAAAAAATCGTGTTAATTTCTACAAGAACTTATCTTATAGCATGAAATTTTTCTGATTTCTAATGATCTCATAGACACACCCTGCGTATGAAAATCATCAAAATCAAATAAAATCATCCTCTACCATTAATTTTTTTTTTTTGTCGTTTTATCAGTGTTTTAATAACTTAATAGCAAAGGTATATTTAAAGTTGCGTTTTTAATATTAAATAAATTGAAATTTTTAGTTGCAGGGGTGCATTAACACCTACGTATATCCCCTTAACTACTGGTCTGAGACGAAGTATTCGTTTAACCAACTTATGCCTAAAAGTATACCAAGAAAATTATATCTTGTTTTTATATTATAATAATTATAATTTTTATAATTATTAAAATCTTTATATTTTTACGAAACGCATTAAGGTTTTGCTCTTCAAAGTCAAGCATGACACTTTTATTGTTGATGTTTTACATAAAAGTTCAGTAAAAACATGTTTGTATATAGAAACAACATATTTTTCAAAATTCAAAACTCAATAATTCAAAATTGTGTTCAAAATTAATAAAATATATTATTATGGGCACGACTGTTACGCTCCTACTAAATTGTTTCAAAATTAAAATTTTTAGAAAATTTTTAATTCTGAAAAATGCTGTCCAATAAAACAAATTTATTTGTAAAATTTTATTTATAATATTTTATTTTTAAAAAATTAAGTGGAATGCAATTAAAGCCTCTTTCTTCTGTAATGAGTTCTGAAAAATATCTTCGTTTGACATTTCTTAACTCTGAAGACATGTGAAAAAAAACAAAATAATAAAAAACTTGTAAGATTTCATTCGAATACTTTGTAAACATTTTAACCCTCATCGTTCCCTCAGACCCATAACCCTAAAAGGTTCTTTATGTATGCGCGCGCATACATACTAAAAACATTAAAAAGAAATAAAAACACCACAAATTTTATGAATAAAATTTAAAGATTGTGACGCCAAAAATCGACGTCGCCGATTTTGACGCCAACATTTAAAGTACCACACTTGGTGAACACCACCATCATTAGTGAACAAACTTTTTTTTTTACAAACACATACATACAATAATAGCAACTCTGCACAAATAAACAAAGAACACACGGACGAGAAAGAGAAGTACGACACACGCACAGGTATAATGCTGGCGTGATATTTTTCGTGCAGTCGTGTAGCGGAACAACTTGAGCGCACATAGGGAAAGGCAAAGTGCTGTGCCAATCTAAGCAACTGGTTGCAACAACAAGGCGTACGGCGTACGGTATGTTGTTTACGCCAAACAACCGAGAAGTTTCGATTGCGGGATCTGGTTGACAACAAAGGCAACTATAAAAGGCAGCGCAACCACGGACTAAGGGAAGTCTTTGATCACAATTCGTGACGATCAGTCTTTGATTCAGTGTGCGAGAAAAGTCAGTGCGTGATTATTAACGTTCAGTGCGAAGCAGAGTGCAGAATAACAGCGAGCAGAGTTAAAAAAAATAGCAAAAGAACAACAAGCAGAGTCTGCATCGAGGAGCTGCAGCAACCACAAAGGAAAGAGAAGGTAAACTAAGAAGCGATTGCAGAGTCGGTGGCTTGTAGGCCCACCTGCAAACAGTATCTAGCAGAGTCGGTGGCTTGTAGGCTGTAGGCCCATCTGCAAACAGCATCAAGCAGAGTCGGTGGCTTGTAGGCCCACCTGCAAACAGTATCTAGCAGAGTCGGTGGCTTGTAGGCCCATCTGCAAACAGCATCAAGCAGAGTCGGTGGCTTGTAGGCCCACCTGCGCAGAACGGCGAGCAGAGTTAGCGGCTTGTAGGCCCACCTGCAAAGTAGCAGAAAACAGAGTCGGTGGCTTGTAGGCCCACCTGTTTAAAACCTTTTTGTTAGCAGTGCCCGTGGCTTGTAAGCCCGCCTGCTCAAATTAAACACTAGTCCGTGGCTTGTAAGTCCGCGTGTTTATTTATTTTTCCAGCTAGCAGTGTCGGTGGCTTGAAGGCCCAACTGCTAGACGACGGCGGAGCAGATCGGCGAAGCAGCAGGAGAAGCAGTGGAAAACACAAGCAATTGATATATTTAAAATATATATAACATATATTATAAGAATTAAACAAGAAAAAAATAAAATATTGTTAAACCTAGATAACTATAAACAAAAACCACACGTGTTATTAATTCTTGTTACGGACCCTGGAATCCCGCTGAGCGTACCTCAGCAATACAAAAGAACCCAGGGAGGTTCGTTACAAGATTATTTATTCCTTTTATTAATAAAGTTATTAAAAAAGCTATTTTGCAAAAAACTCATGTCAATTGGTTAAGGTTTAATATCTTTTTTATTTAATTTAATTTTGAATTTCTATGCGCGCGCATACAAAGGACCGAAGAGGGTTAACTGGAAAGCATTATTTCAACAACATAAAGAAACAAAATTTTACAAAACAATAAAATTTTGAAATTTTTCTAATTTTTGTTCACCACTGTTTACGATAGTTACATACACTTTCTTAATTTTGCTTGATTTTCACATTGAAATATTTTCATATTGTTCTTTTATTTTAACTAAAAGTCCTTTTTAAATAATTATTTTTCCATACCTAGTGATTAATTTTATACTCTCACTTTCATTTTGTAGTATTTTCTTCCTTTCCTGTCCTTTTTCTCAGCTTGTGTTTAGAAACTTTTATAACATTCATAACTTTTAACTTTTTTTTTTATTCCTATTCCTCCGTTCTTTTCTATTTATTAATTTTTCAAATCATGTGGTTCATTATGGCCGCATAATTTGAATTTTTCTGCTTATCACCTTTTTTTTTCTTTTCATTCACATCCTACTTAAAGTTCTTTTTTTCATGCTTTTCATAATCATCACCATTATTCGGTTTTTTTTTTCATTTTTGCGTTTCCCAAGTTTATTCAAATCCTTTTCCTTAAATAATCTTCTTGACCTTTTCACATGCTTTGCCTTTTAAAATAATTCTTTTTAGTAATATTGCTCAACAATATTTAATAATTTTTTTCTTTTATTAATTCTTTGACCTTTGAACATGCATTGATTTAATTTTGCTACCTTTTTTAAAGTTTTTTTTTTTAAATTGTTAAGTATTAAGCCAACCCTTATCAAGTTGTTTTTTTTTTATAATAACCCTTTTTAAAATTTCTGGTCATTGCCTTCTTTCGCATATAATTATAAACATTTATGACCTTAACTGTGTTTTTTTTTTTTGTTGAACTGTTTTCTATCTGCTCAATTATTGTACTTAACACCTTTTTACATCCGTCTTTTTCCACCTTTAGCTTATATTTTTATGTTTTATTTACTTAATTTTCACTCTAATCTAATAATTCATTATAATCTATATAATTTCTCTGTTATCACCAGCAAGATTGACAACTACAACAACAATAACATCAACAGTAATGGCGATAACAACGCCCAAAGCCACCCGCTTTCAAACTTTATCAAGCGCATCCTTAACTGCATCACATTAAAATAACGTGTCCTCGGTGACAAACATGATTAAATATAAGCGCGTATGTGTTTATGTGGGCGAAGTTGTATGCACAATAATATGCGTTCGTGTTTGAGTCTGTGTGTGTGTGTGTGTATTTGTGTGAATGTGCGTTTGTTTCTTACGCGCTAAATACAGCTCTTGTCGTGTCACGTTATTCACAACAATGAACATTTGTTGCAGAGACACACACACACACGCATTCACATCCATATAAAGTGTCCTTCGGGGGCTTTTATTTTAGATTACATTATTGCACTTCGTGTAAGTTCGTTAAGTTATTATGCAAGTAGCAGATGTTTCTTTGGAAATGGCAGAGACGTTTTTGTGTATGTGTATGAGTGGTATATTTGCGTGTTTATGTGTGCAAGCGATAATTTTAATTGTATCACGGATTTATAAGAAACTTGTACGATTATTTATTTAGTTACATATTTTTTAATAACATAATTAAGAGCATAAATATATACGATCATGAATTACTTAGTCTTTTACAATGAAATAAACCTTTATTTGACTGGTTGTTAAAAAAACTCATCAAGATAAGTTTAATTGAAGTTATCGAAATTTATAGAAATTTATTTTATCCTCAACATACCTAGACCATATATGTTAACCCTATGAGTCGATAGCATGGAGATAAAGATAGAGCGTTTGTACGTTCATAGATTTCTTCTGTGTCCCTTATGTTTATTTTGATAAGCATTTATGGCTCCTTTATTGATTGGAACCATAGAGTTTGAAATGATGGTTATGATATAGTGAGTTTTAAATGTTGGCTATCGTTTGGAAACATTACGGTTATGATAAAGCTGTATAGCATGGCGGGTACGGTTTGCTTGAGTTCGATATGATGACTTCATGTATAGTCACAGATATCTTAATAAGTCATTTGTATATCATCTAAAAGAAACATAATTTTCTTTAAGGAGGCAAACCATTCAATTTGTAAAAAATAGAGCCTCCTTTTGAAATTTAAAAAAAAACTTGCAAAAATTGTTTTCTTTTTATAAAAACTCCAGCAATTACTAAAAAATCTCACAAAAATCGTTAATATAATTAAAAACGTAGTGTCAAGGAGAAAGTAGTTTTGCATATACTGTACAATTTTCAAGTCAGTTGAAAAACAAATTTGTTTGAAAAATCGGTTTGGCTAAATAATTTTTTGACGTAGAATTACGTCTTACAGCGCAGTTTGCATGGGATCATTTTTACAGATTTTTTGAAGGTCATGCAAGTTTTTTGGCTAATACTTTAGGGTATACCTACAGCCTTTAATACTTATCGTTCAAAGATAATATATATACTTAAATATCAGATATATCCTGCGCTGAATGATAATTTAATTTCGGATTTTGTCACTATTATATTAAAGTCACAAAATAGTAAAATATAAGAAAAAAAAAATGCATGTTTTTATATAAGAAAATCAATCATCAGCTGTTTATAATGTGCCTGCTGCTTTCTTTGTTTTTGTTTCGTTGTTTATGCTTGTATTGCTTTTGTTTTGCACGAACTGATTGGTTCGTATTGGTAGCATAAACTGGAGATCGAAGGTGCATTTACTTAAAAATCCATTTTCCATTAAATTTTTATTGGAAGGCTACGCTGGCTGCTTTGTCAGACTGCATACTGCCGGAGTAGAGTATGTATTAGAAATCGAAAATCTGACCTCTATTTCCGGTACCAAAATTAAATAGTACATGAAAAATCCTTTCCATTGGTGTACTTTTTTTTATTTTAATCAATTTTGGCATCCCCCGAAATGCATTTTTGTGCATTTTTTATCAACTTATGTATTGGAGACCCATTAATGGTTGACTGAAAAAGAAAATCAAACTTATCAATCTATTCCTTTCATATAAAAACACAGAACTGCAAATTTTCGTCCCTGTTAACAAATGCTCTAACAAGATGATAGGAAATTATGGCCAGATTGGCCAGCGATTGTGGTGGAACGGGTTCGAATCCCACGACCGACAATTATTTGTTTTAACGTGTAAGAAATTCGTGGGTTTCGAACCCAGTCCGTCACTATCTCTTCTGGGAAAATTCGTTGATTGGCAAAAAATTTAATTTTTGGCGCATAAAAAGACTGTTATTTTTGACCGATTTAATAAAAGTCAAAAGTAACCGTTATTTTTGCCCGAAAAAATAAAAGGCAAAAAGAAACCAGTTTAATTCTAACTTTTATAGAATCAGTCAAAAATTTAAAAGGCACGTAATATTCGTGAAACTGAGGACATTTTTATCATAATGGTTTATTTGAAAAAGTCCTTCGACAATTTTTTCATTATGTCTTTCTCATTTGAAAATTGTAAAATAACAATTAAACACTTTATTATTGATGCTTTTCCCAGGACAATAAAACAAAGAGATCTTAAAGATGTGTTAATTTTTTTTTAAAAGAAGAACATTTTTGTCTTAAAAATCATATTTTGACGAATGTTAGTTAATGTTTTAGGGGAGATGCTCATGAAACTCAATCAATAACTCTATTCTTATTTTGTAGCGTCGTTATTTGTGGTGACCGTTGCATGCAGGTTAAGTGTGTGGCTTAGCATGCTTGGCGCCCGAGTTCGATCCCCAGTCGCGGCAAAAAGTTTTTTGAATAACAATTTTTCTGATCGCTTACCACCTCTCTGTAGACAATGTCAAAACTCAGAGGGTAAATAATGACATTTAAAGTTTCTTGAGAACATGAACTTTGGTCGTTCGGAGTCGGCATAAAACATGTAGGTCTAGTTCTCGGTCAATTGTGCAAACATTTAATAACACACACAACACAATTGATCATTAGAAGCTCGGTCCTTTCAAAGGCTGGAATGGCCAATTTGTTTGTGTTTTGTTCATAAGTCGAAAACCTTCACGGAATCTTTGTAATTTCCGTTTTTATACCCTAAAGCATAGTACTATGTTCGGCTTCACGTGAAATTCCACTCAAATCTCCATACAAAATATGACAGCTGTGAAACAACCGTGAACATTTCACAACTTTTTCGTCAAAGCTGTACTATGCTTCACTGGTGAAAATCTAGTACTATATTCTGCAACATGCATCTAGCAACATTGTTTTCACGGCAATTAAATTGAACCGACCATTTATTTTGCCGTGAAAAGTGACAATTGCCATTTCATTTAAGAAATAAGAGCAAGCAAATGAACAATGTTTATAATTGAAATTATATTTTTGTACTATTTCAAAAGTTTTGCAATTATAAATTGCAGTTTGAAATTGTAAATACGGATGCACCTTTCCGCGGTGTTGGCGGTTGCAAAACTTCGCAGCTTGAAGACTGCCATAAACTAATGACTTGTTCTGCTCCACAACAAAGGACATGCATACTTGTATAAATATTTATTTTGTATATATAAAATCACAAATATGAAAATTAAAGAACTTAAATGATTTTCTGCTTTTCCTCTAATAAATTGTGGCTGTTTATTTACATTTTGTCGAAATTTGTAAGCTGACCATCAGCTGTTCGTTCGCAACAAAATATCTGACAAAATTTTCACGCAACAAATAAATGGCTGTTGCCTGTGAAATTTCACGCAATCGAGCATAGTACTAGGCTTAAACCTGAAAGGTGAGGGTATATTAACTTTGTGCAAACGTTTGTAACGCATAGAACGAAGCGAGTCCGGTAAAGAAAAGTATATATATTCTTGATCAGCGTCACCACGTGAGTCGAGCTATCCATGTCCGTCCGTCCGTCCGTCTGTGTGTTGTCCGTAAACACAGGATAAGAAGAAGGAGTTGAGATAATTGCGTGAAACTTATTGCAAATGATCACATGGACCCAAAAACCTGCACCATTGATTATTTTTGGAATCCTCCCACGGACACGCCTACCTCCCATACAACGCAAAAATTTAAAACTGCATAGCTCAGCTCATAATAAACCTAAAATAATAAAATTTGGTGTGTATGTGTTTTCTATCAACACAAAAATAAGTTCGAAAAATGGACGTCATCCGCTCACGGACACGCCCACCTCCCATACAACCCAAAAATTGAAAATGCAATAAATAAGCCTCTGTTTAACCTACAGAGCTAAAATTTAAAACATATGTTTTTTTATGACAAGAAAAAGATGGTTTTGAAAAATGGACATCATCCGCCCACGGACACGCCTACCTCCCATACAACGCGAAAATTGAAAACTGCATAACTCAGCTCATAATTAACCTACACTAATGAAATTTGATATGTATGTGGCTTATACCAACACAAAGATGTCTTCGAAAAATGGACGACATCCGCTCACGGACACGCCCACCGCCCATACAACCCAAAAATTGAAAATGCAATAAATAAGCCTCTGTTTAACCTACAGAGCTAAAATTTAAAACATATGTTTTTTTATGACAAGAAAAAGATGGTTTTGAAAAATGGACATCATCCGCCCACGGACACGCCTACCTCCCATACAACGCGAAAATTGAAAACTGCATAACTCAGCTCATAATTAACCTACACTAATGAAATTTGATATGTATGTGGCTTATACCAACACAAAGATGTCTTCGAAAAATGGACGACATCCGCTCACGGACACGCCCACCGCCCATACAACCCAAAAATTGAAAATGCAATAAATAAGCCTCTGTTTAACCTACAGAGCTAAAATTAGGCACATATGTTTTTTTATGACAAGACAAAGATGGTTTTGAAAAATGGACGTCATCTGCCTACGGACACGTCTACCTCTCATACAACCTAAAAAGTTTAAAACTCAATAAATAAGGTTATGTTTGTCATAGAGAAATTAAATTTGGTATGTATGTATTTTATACCAAAACTAAGGTGTGTTCAAAAATTTGGAAGTAGTCCGTCCATGAACATGCCCACCTCCCATAGCGAAAGCACAATAAAGGCATTAACTGTGAGTTACAGGAATAAAAGGTAAATTTTTCATCAACATTTAAATGCATATAAAATATAGGCTCCATCCGGACACGCCCATTTCCAATAATATATTTTTTTTTGTAAATTAGGCTAAGGGTATTTCATAGTCGGCCTAGACCGACTTTAGACTTTCTTTACTTGTTTTTCATTGATAATAATTTATAAACTAATTTTTTGTTTCTTTCATTTCTGCACTCAGAAAAATGTTTCTCGGAATATGATAAAAAAGGCATCATATTTAGAGAAAAATGGTAAAGACTTTGCTTCAGAGAATGCTAATCTCTAATTGCGATGCTAAAAATTCTCTAAAAATGATAAAAAGCTTCCATGAAAAAGAAAAATATATAAAAATACATTGTTTTTAAAGAAAAACACTTTTTATTTTTGAGAAAAGATTTTTATTTTTTTTATTGAAGAAAATACTTTTCGTAAAAGTTCACTTTTTATCAAAATATAAGAACAATTTTTCATTTTCAATAAATTTTTCTCTTTAAATGAGAAATTTTTTGTGCGAGAAAAATACTTATCATTATAAGAGACATTAAAAATATGTCCATTTCCTGGAAGTAAAGAAATATTTCTTCGAAAATGTGAAAATTGATACTAAATGAAGAAAATTTTATTTGAAAAAAGAGAAAAATTGCTATTATCGAAAAAGAAAAATTTTTTACCGGAGCCAGGTATGTGTTTTTTTCTGAGTGTGAGGATATGAACGTGTAGAGCGTTGAAGAACGGTCGGGTTACATTTTTTCATCTTATCCTTTGCCGGCGTGTATCCTTTGCCTCTCTGGACTTATTTATACATCAAAAACATATTTTTCAACAACTTCAGCGTCAATTAAAATATGTCAAAAACTCGAGGTCTTCTTTTATTTCGTGCTATGAAATAAAAGCTACCAAGAAATTTACCTTTAATTGAGAACTTGTTCTCAAAAAAATGTTTAATAAATATTTTATTAAATTTTTTATTTTTTTTTTTATTTGAAGTGGAAATGTTGTTAATTGAAGAAATAAAATTTTCTGTTTATGTATATTTGAATTATTAAAAGCTTTCAAAACAATTCAATTCACAGTAAATTTATATCTTAAATAAACCTTAACTCATTCATATCGAAATTAGATGTCAAATTTAAAAAAAAAACAAACTTAAATACAAACTTTAAGTACTTCAGCAGATTTTGACGCACTGAATTAAAATCCTTTGGCAAAGTTGTGTAGTACTTTATTTCACTGCAACAACAACACCTTGAAAACTTTTTACAGGCTAACCGCAGAAAGCAAACCAAAACAACAACAAAAACAACAACAGTGACGAAGTTTAAGAACAAGCAGAGAGAAAAAAAAATAAAAAAAAAAATCCATGCAGACAGACACACTCACTCGCACACACACACACACACCCACATATTTAGAGAAAATCTGCGTGTTCTCGAAGCTGTCACCGACAGCGTTAATGGCGCCACAGAAACACACCTTTTGTGTACTTGATGTTGTTGTATTGTGGGAGTTTTTTTCGCGCATTTTGATTTTTGTAGACGTACAACGGAAACCGCCATATTGCACAACAACCAGCAACAGCAAACAACAACAACAACAACATTCGCAAGTATTAGCAGCACAAAAGTATTTCTTAATTAATTTCTTTAACGCATTTGTCGGCGGCTGGTGAGTGCGATACGCTTAGCTACGTCTGCTGCGCGTCGCTTCAAAGCAAGTCAGTCGGTGTGGTTTGCATTGTTGCCGGTATTGAGGGGTAGGGAACGAAGACTATTTGCTGGCAACTGCTTTGGGTCTGGCAAAGCATTCACTTGCAAATTAAGCAATTTAAGTTTGACAATTGAAAAATGAATGCGAGACACCCGCGACACTCGCAACAAACGCGACACTCTAAGACGAATTAAGAATTGTAACGCCAGCTAGACAGCAAAGGAGGAAGAAGAAGAAGAAGAAGCAGCAATAAAAGCAAAGCACTGAAAGTTGTTTGTATTGCTGCTGTTTTTGTTGTTGTTGTTGTTTTTGTTGTTTATTTTTAAGAGTTTTGCGGTAAGCGTGAGCGTGAAGTTGTCAAAATCACATACGCAGCTGTGGTGACAGCAAAATCGGCGCCAAACATAATATCTTCAGCATTCAATGTGCTATTTAAGACTTTAAGCAGCTAATAATCAATAATATAATTTTATTTCATCACATATTATTTAAATTGTTCTAAACATTTTATGTTTAATTGCACAACAAATCAATTTTAATCTCTTAGCAACACTTGCAGTTTTTCAGTTAAATTTTATAACATGTTTCAAACTATTAACAAATTCTCTCAACTTAAGAGTTTTTTTTTATGGTTTTTGTGAACCGTTTTAATGCTTTTGTTTGCTTAATTGTTTTAACCAAATTCAATTTGAATAACTTTTTCATCACGCGCTGTTTTGCGTTTAGTTTTTTTTTTTTATGTTTGTTTTTTTTTTGTTAAGCTTTTCAACGCCATTTAAGTATTTCGTTTATATTTTGTTGCATACTTTTAAGCTTGCTGGTTTGTTTGCTGGGGTTTTTTTTTTTGTTTTTTTGTTTTTTATGTTTCATTCATCGTTCTGTGCGTTCGTTTCCTTTGTCGCTTTGTTGTGTAAATTAATGTCATTGTGGTTGTGATTCATTTTATTTTGTTGTTGGGTTTTTTTTTTTGTTTTATTTTATTTCGTTGGATTTTCACAGCAGTTTGAGTTGCCTTGTCTTTTATTTTGTGTTTCTGTTTTATTTTATGTTTCTCATTTGCTGCATGTTTTTTGCGCAGAAGAACAAGTTTTTAAATGATTTGAAAAGGATTTGAAAAAGTTTCACAAAAGTTTGTCTTGATTAGATTATGGGAAAAAAACAGAAATAAAATACAATCAGCCAAATTTTCAACAACACAGAAATAAATCTGCACATAAAGACTTGCTGAGCGAGGTCATCAAATAATTCTGACACATATTGAAAAATACAGTATACATGCCAGTGTGCTGACGTTGTCAGCACTTGAATTCAATATTTATGTTAATAAAGCACAAATATTCATGCTAAGAGTATCTTCATTTAAATCTGTGTTCAAGAAGTACATACTTCCAAAATTTTCACATCGTTCTGAGCTTCTAGCAGCGGTTTTGATTTGAAAAATACCAATTTTTCTGTAAAAATATTACTTATTTTGTCGTAACATTTAAGAAAAACAAATTCCTGCCAAAAAGTAGAACGAAAATTATGGGTCTTTGAAGCGCTGAAATTATGAACAGGAAGATTATTAGAATTGCAAATTTTTAAGTGGAGCAGTGTTCAAATTTCGGACAATATTTTTGTGTTAGTTTCACAAAAAACTTAATTAATTCACTATTTGTTTGTTCTATCATTCTATTTTTGTTTTGACAAAAACCGATTTATTAGTCCACAAAAGAAAATTGCAGTTGAAGTTACCTTCGAAAAATTTTTCTTTCGAAACTTTATTTCTTATATGAACTCGCATAATATTGGGAAAATACTGTGAAGCAAATAAGTAGTTTTTTTTTTTTGCAAATTTTTTTATGTAGGCAAGTCAGGCACAAAATCACCTCATATGCACATATTTGGTGATCTACCTTTTTTCATACATTGTTATGAAATTTTGTTTTTGTGTTTTTTTTTTTCAAAACTTTTTTTTTGTTTTTTCAAATATCTTACCATAGAATACCGTAGTGAAGATAGCAACGGACGCCCATCCCATTCGAAGTTCGAAAACATTTAACCAAAAATTCACCACACACAAGATTTTGACCATAACCGAAAGTGGTCAAATGCTAAACTAAATATTATACGTCTGCTTGTTTGTCAATGCAGTCATTTTCATATTTAAGTACACAATTAGCACAGGCAAAAAATTTCTATTTCGTGGCTCAGTTGGCTAAGCAGTTGATTTTATCGATTTGATTTGATTTGATGAATGGAGTGGCCCTGGTTCGATCCTCAGCAAAACCGTATTTTTTTTTTGTTATTTTTATATAACTATCTTATATTATTGATTATTTAATTAATGTACAAATTGAATTGAGCAACATTTTTTTTTTGTCACATCCTAGTATCGAACCGCGGACTGCGGTAACCATCGCATTAGAGTCGCGAGTTTTAACCCGGGCTAATCTATTGCTTTTTCTGTTGTTCTCAATTGTACAGTGTTCTACGTGCTATGATTTCGAAAGTAAACTTTAAGTATAAATAATAAACCTTCAGGATTTATATATATATAAAAAATATGTGTATATAACTTTTATGGTTTTTGATTTATAAATTATACAGTTTTAAAATTAAACTTAAAGTCTAAATAATAACCCTTTTCGCCTTAAATGTCGCAAGTCGCAAGAAGTTTAAAACTTTTAAAGTTTTATTTAAATAATTTTATTTAAATTATTTAAATAATTTAAACCCTTAAGCTTTAAATTATTACAAAAATAAACTTTCGATTTTAATAATCCACTGTTTGGTTTAAATTTTACAAAACATACATTTTAAAACTTCTTAGATTAATTTTTAACACTTTATAATTTTAAAAAATAAACTTTCGGCTTAAATAATAAACTTTCTGAGCTTAATTTTCACAATACAAACATTTTTAAACTTTTTGATACCCAAACATTTAAATTCGTTAATTTTTCGAATGTAAGATTGGAAAATTTTTAAAAATAAACTTTTAGGTTTAAAAAACGAGTCATAAATTCAAAGATAATTATAAGGGTTTAAAATTTAAACTCAAATTTTCGCCTGTATAGATGCTGGAATTGTGTGGCTTGTCGTTTGTGGCTAGGTTTTTGTGGCTAGGCTTTTGGCTGGGCTTGCGTTGGTAGGTTTTTGTGGGTAGACTTACGTTCCTAAGTCTTAGTTTCTGGAATTGTGCAGGTAGTCTTTTGTGGCCAGGCTTTTGTGGCTAGTCTCTTGTGGCTAGACACTTGTGGCTAGGCTTACGTTGCTAGGGTTCTGTAGCTAGGCTTATGTTATTAAGTCTTACTTTCTGGAATTGTATGGCAAGGGTTTTGTGGCTAGGGTTTTGTGGCTAGACTTTTGTGGCTAGACACTTGTGGCTACGCTTACGTTATGTTATTACGTTACGTTGTTATGTTGCTTGGGTTCTGTAGCTAGGTTTTTGTTATTAAGTCATATTTTCTTAAATTGTGTGGCTAGACTTTTGTGACAAGGCTTACGTTGCTAGGTCTTAGTTGCTGGAATTGTGTGTCTTTTTGTGACTTGGCATACGTTTATTTATAATTTTCAACTTTTGGGTTGTATGGGAGGTAGGCGTGTCTGTGGGACTACTAATTTTGTTTTTGCTTTGCATATTACAAAATAATAATCTTGATTATTTTGATACTTTTCAAAAAGTTTTTCGTACGAAAGTACCATCTTTAAATATTTGTGGTCAATATTCTTATCAACGTTTGTTTTATAAAATTGAATTCACGGTTATTTGTTAGAATCGTTAATTAATTAATTTTAAATGCGCTTAAATACCTGCATATTTGTTTAAAATATTTTTATAACTATTCTGCTATGATATGAGTTTGATTTGTTTTTCAATACTTTAACACTGGATTGAACGTGGTGAGTTCAAAATCGTTGCTGAACTTTATAAGATGAGTAAGAAAAGTGTTGAAATATTTTTTCAAAAGCAATACCTATGTTCTAAAATATTGAAAAATATTTTATTGAGTAAAAAGTTTTAAAATTATTTGGTGAAATTGTTCTTGATTTTTTTCATATTTTTTTTTTTTTATTTAACAATTTTAAGTGCTGTAAAGCAATGAATAAAAACGTAAGCATTAAGAGTGTGTAGCAGCGCTTGCATACCGATTATACACAAGATAAAATAAATAATTGCAAACATTGGCTTCAGCAAGCAGTGAGTTCGAAATTGCTGTGTTGTATTGTGGTGAATTTAAAAACTGTGGCTGAGTTCGAAAAAATCCGACGCTATCTTCACCCATTGGGTGAAGATAGCGTCGGATTTTTCAGCCACACTTTCGAATTCGAATATGCATGCGTTGCTATCTTCCCTCCGGTCCATAGAATTATGTTAATATTTTTTTGTATACCATGTCTTCGGGCACTTTCCACCTCATTTATTGGAAACCAATGATCCGCTTTGGATGAATCTTGAAAAATGGACGTCATCCGCCCACGGTCACGCCTACCTACCAAACAACGCAAAAATTCAAAACTGCATAAATAAGCTCATAATTAACCTACAACAGTAAAATTTCGTGTGTATGTGTTTTGTATCAACAAAATCATGTCTTCGAAAAATGGGTGTCATCTGCTCATGGACACGCCCACCTCCCATACAACCCAAAAATTGAAAACGAAATAAATAAGCCTCTGTTTAACCTACAGAGATACAATTTGGCGCGATGTTTTTTTTGACAAAACAAAGATGGATTTGCAAAATGGACGTCATCCTCCCACGGACACGCCTACCTCCCATACAACCCAAAAAGTTTAAAACTCAATAAATAAGATTATGTTTGTCATAGAGCGATCAAATTTGGTATGTATGTATTTTACGTAGTAGTAGTAGTTTTCAATCTTAGGTAACATAAATAATTTTTCCTGAAAATACTACCTTAATGTAAATTTGTAGTCCAAAAATAGTCTTAAACTTAAACTTTTTTGGATTAAAAACAAATTAAACTAAAGTATGGAATAAAAAATAGTACTTTTTGGATTAAAAATTCCGTTAAACCAAAGTTTGGACTAAAAACTAGTCCAACATTTTTAACCGTGTATGTAAACATTTATTTTGAGAATAAATTCAATTCATCTTCATTGGTAAGAAGCGAGACCTATCTAAAATCTCTTGCATATAGAATATGCCAGCCTGGTTGTACTGAGACTTCAACTTCACGCCGACTCGTTGTCTAGCTTGCGACATTAAGCTTACCACAGTCAGCACGAAACTCCCCGAAGGGCCAGCCAAAGATAGTCTCACGGCAAAAGGTTTCCACCTTGGAATGAGCACTTAACAAAAACTGAAAATTATATGGTTTTGACATACATGACTTGATAAGCAAGCTTATCATAGTATTCCAGTAATAAATACTGCTAGATACTTTTTGGGTTATTTTTATGGCACTCAGGATGCCTCCGTTTTGTTTTCGAGAAATATAAGTATTTCAAAACTGATCGCCTTATCTAAATCAGATTATACAACTTGGTCAGCTAGCATACAACATTACTAGAATGAAAGCATGCTCGAACACAGGTTCATATTCTGCTCAAGTGACCAAATTTTTTCCGGTATAAATATGACCTTATCGTTGAAATTTGTTTCTTTATCCTCACTTATTCTCTATCACCCATAGAATATATCAGATTTTAATTCATACCAGTAATTATTGTGGTTAAACCAGGTTTATTGACTATCCCCGTTCTAACAGTATGTTTTATATCTACAGTTTGCTACAGATACGCAGGTACAATAACCGGATTTAATGTCCCACTTTCATGATTGTGCAGTTCAAAGCAAAGGCTCATGGCAACCTATGTTTTAAAGTGACATACATAATTAAACCGAAGTCCAAGTACGCATGCCACAACCCTTCTCCTCCTTTTCACTGGTTTGGGACAGGCTAGTGGCTTCCCATCATCACCACTAGGCGGAGTTACACAAGAGGACAGTAATAAATAAATTGCTTTTTTCATCAAAACTCCTATTTGTGAGATTTTCGCTTGAAATTTCGAACTGGATTATCTCATTTTAACAGCCAACAGTAATCTGCCATACATTTTTTCAATTCCACCTTACCTGATAGCGAAATTTCATCTCTTTCAAATCCTTGTGAAATCTTTTGCCTTGCTCTTCACTCATAGCTCTCATGTTGTCAGGAAAGTAGTCCAAATGCGAATTAAGGAAATAAAGTTTAATGCTCATTTAACAGCTCATTTTGCCGAAATTTCCAATCATCAACTTCACACAATTCTTCATCGAAAGCTGTATCCTTCATAAATTTTCTTACGTCCGGACCAACGAAAATAATATCTTTTAGTTTAGCTTCGGTCAGAGATGTAAAAATTTGGTATATATACTTAAAACCCTCTCCTACCTCCTTTGTTTAAAAAGAAACGAGTTTAATAAAATATGAACTAAAAACTAGAAAAAACTAGGTAATTTTAAAAAAAAAACCGATGATAAATTACTTTAAAACCTGACATGGTTAAATTTTTAATATTTTTCTCGTAATCGCAAAATTGAAAGGGGAAAACCATTACAGACCTGTATTATTGATGAATTGGAAATAACCGTAGGTTTCTGTGGTAGTACCTTTCCATTTCTGGCTACTGAGAATAGATGTAGTGTATTTTGTTTCGAACTTTATGAGTAGGTATGATGAAGTCAGTTATTATATTGGATTACTCAGTTTTATAGAGTTGTTGTGACGATGGGTCTGACGACACAGCGGATTTTTTGTACGTATTTTCAACCAAACTGAGCACTTCACTTGGTTATTTTCAATGAAATGCCAATTCGATAGCGATATAATCTCTAACAAGGGTGAAACAATATTGTTTACTATTTTACTTTAAAAAATCACTTTATAAAAAATGTTACATGTTCCAGAAATGGTAGAACTTTCATGACTTCTTAAGTATTGATCAATGTTGCTTAAAAAAGTTTTGAAAAAATCATCAGCATCATCTTAATGGGTAAAAATCATGAAGAAAATTTATATTGAAAAAATTTAAAATTTCGGCTTTGCGTGAGTTTTACGGCACCAGACTAAATTATTCGCTAATTTCAAGTTGAGAATCAGTTTCGTCACTCAATTTTACAAGAAAAAAAAAATGGTCTTTGTTATTTTTTGCAAATTCCAAATTCATAATTTTTTTTTCACAAATGTACCTATAAAAAAATCCAAAAAAAAACCGGTTTTTGAACAGAACCAGGTCGCGACAATTCTTGAACTTTTAGTAGCTCAAATTCGTTCATTCGCAACGATCATTTATAATTTCGGGTGGTACACAGAATCGCAAATACTTTAGCATTTTCCATACAAATTTGACAGAGTTTATCCAACTAGCACAAAAACTTATATAAAGATTGTAGCAAGCTTTACAGCAACTCATTGTTTCTAAACAACGTTGTTACTGAAAGCACGCTTATAGACTTCTATAACAGCAAAAAGGCGAACTTCTTGTTATTTTATAGAAGCTTCCTTTTTGAAATTTTGTGACTAGCAAAAGAGTAAAAAATCACTGCTTTGATTAAGTGAAAAGGGCCTGGGTAATTTGGTCTTTTTTGGTTTGCGGCAGCTGCACTTAAAGCTTCTCAAAGTTAGTGGACTGCATGAACCACAGAGATTACTTATGAGTCGGAGTAGCATCCGACGAAACCATGGTCTTGTCTGCTCGGTTTTTCTTTTATAATTCTTAAAGAATATGTTTTTTAAGAATTACAAACTAAAATTTACAAATTAAAATGCGACAATTTTATAACACTTGGACTTTTATTTAACTTTGCAAGCAACTTCCGTAGCATTAGTGCGTGCTTGCTTATACAAGCTTTATACAGCTTATATGTACTTCTAATAAACTTCGGAAAGTAACCTGCGTACAACTGTTCTAAACTGGATGATGTAAGCTTTATCAATAGGTATACAAAAATTAACAACAAAACTTTTGCAAGCATCATTGCAAAAGGTAACAATTTTTTCTGATTTTTGTATGATATTTGAATTTTTAAAATTTTTTTAAAAGGCTTCAGTTTCCACTACAATTCTTATCAGAAACTCATTGGAAATAATAGCTTCGAAAGGCAACTGTCAAGTTTTCAAACAATTATATTATTTGGTTTTACGGAAATTAGAGCTTCTATGTGATACATACGGGAGGCTTTAGTTTCAATAACATACCTCATCAAAACTTATTGGATATAGTAGCTTCGATCTCAGTATGTACGATATATAGTGCAGCTTGGCATCATAAACTTAATCGAAGTTATAACCTTTCATTCAAGCTCTAACTGAAAGAGATGCCTCTTGTTTGTTTCTATGCAGTATATAAGAGGCTGCCGCCTCACGTACAAAATCAATTTATGATAGATTTAACGATTTTCAAAACAACCCTAATGTTTGCGCTGCAAATCAACAGTTTAATAATTTTTTTGTACTTTTCATTTTCTTAATTAATTTGAATTTTGATTACATTTTTTTCTCAATCTGATAGATTTCAACTACAGTTCATAACATTTCGAAGGCTTTAAAGTGTTACAAAAACAAAATTTATGGTAATTTTGATAACGCATCTATTAAAGATTTATATAAATCTTTTGCAGACTAAGAGGCAGCAATTTCGGTTACAAAAATTTTTAAGCTTATTGAAAAATTTGAAATAAGCCTTAACTTCTAAACTTCTAGTTGCAAGCTTTATAGAAGCACAAACCACGCTAGCTCCTGCTGTCGAATATTTAACTTCCTAGCCTAATCGAAGTTCATGTGCTAGCTGGGTACTGTACAATAAGCCGGATCGTAATTTAAATTTAGTCTCACGGACTCTTATGTAAGAGGAACTCTTGAAAACTATTTCGGCGTTATTTGCTTTGTTATATCCTAAACCTGAAAGGTCAGGGTATATTAACTTTGTGCAAACGTTTGTAACGCATAGAACGAAGCGAGTCCGGTATAGAAAAGTATACATATTCTTGATCAGCGTCACCTCGTGAGTCGAGCTATTCATGTCCGTCCGTCCGTCCGTCCGTCTGTCCGTCTGTCCGTCTGTGTGTTGTCCGTATACACAGGATAAGAAGAAGGAGTTGAGATAATTAGATGAAACTTAATACACATGGTTACATTCACCCAAGGATCTGCACTATTGAATATTTTTGGAATCCGCCCACGGACACGCCTACCTCCTATACAACGCAAAAATTGAAAACTGCATAACTCAGCTCATAATTAACCTACATGTATCTTATATCAACACATAGATGTTTTCGAAAAATGGACGTCATCCGCTCACGGACACGCCCACCTCCTATACAACCCAAAAATTGAAAACGCAATAAATAAGCCTGTGCTTAAACTAAAGAGCTAAAATTTAGCACATATGTTTTTTTATTACAAAAGAAAGACGTTTTTGAAAAATGGACATCATCCGCCCTCGGACACGCCTTCCTCCCATACAACGCGAAAATTAAAAACCGCATAACTCAGCTCATAGTTAACCTACAACAATAAAATTTGATATGTATGTATTTTATACCAACACAAAGATGTCTTCGAAAAATGGACGTCATCCACTCATGGACACGCCCACCTGCCATATAATCCAAACAGTTTGAAACTCATAAATAAACCTGGGTTTAACCTAAAGAGCTAAAATTTGGCCATATGTTTTTTATGACAAGTCAAAGATGGTTTTGAAAAATGGACGTCATCCTCCAACGAACACGCCTACCTCCCATACATGTATGTATTTTATACCAAAACTAAGGTGTGTTCAAAAATTGGGAGTAATCCGTCCATGAACTCGCCCACCTCCCATAGCGAAAGCACAATAAAGGCATTAACTGTGAGCTACAGGAATAAAACTTGGTATGTGTAAATTTTTCATCAACATTTAAATGCATATAAAATATAGGCTTCATGCACCCACGGACACGCCCATTTACAATAAAAAATTTTTTGTTTTCTGATTACAAAAAATTAGGATTTATATGGTACACAAATATTTGCTAAACAAATTTTAAAATTTTTGATCTTTACAAACTCTTTTGAGACCCGAAAAAGTCAATATCTTGGCATTTTTGAAAAGATTTTTTGTATGCATTTAAGCTTGTTGAAAATATATTGAGCTTTTCTTCTTATCGGTTTACCTTATGGTGTGGTCAAGCCAAAACTAAGAGCCACAATTATGTAATAGCTAAAGTTATTATTTAATTGGCATAACTACTATTCGATTTTCACAAATCTTGGTATAAATGAGTTTTAAGGTACGTAAAATTGAATTCTGACAACCGTTTTTTAGTAAAGTATACGCCAGAAGGCACTCCAGTATAAACTTAATGTTTTTCGAAAATATGCCTTTTTAAACACATGTAAAATACGTACTTTTCATGGTACTCAGTATTCTTTTAACCACACCATACGAAACACCAATGGCAAAAAGAGCTCAATTCTATTCCAATGAGCTTAAATGCATATAAATACCATGACAAATACATATTTTATAGGTGTCTAAAAAAAAACCTTTTCGAAATTGACGAAATATCAACTTTATGGGGTTTCCAAATAGGTTGTAATGACAAAATATTCAAATTATTTTTAGCCAATATTTGCGTTCTTGTTTGCTTATCTTGGGTATGCATTCTGAAATAAAAAATCTATCCGGCATACTTACTGTTCATTAGAGTGGAAGGAAATGTATTGGAAAGCCCTTATCGAAAAAATATTTTCTGCATCTTAGTTTTTTTCTGTGACATAACTTTTGACTTAGCCAGAGGGTTTAGGTATTTCATTGCCACGGTTATTTTTTTTATGTGATATCGAAATTATTAGAGCCCAATGTTTTTGATGCAAACCTCTTAACCAAGACATAACTAACAAGCTATCAAGAGTTCCCTATGATACCATGTACGAGCTAAAAGATATTCAGGTTCAAAGATCACCAAAACTGATCATTCGTTAATATCTCCGCACTTCTTTGTCGTACAGAAAATATGCTTTCAACAAAATTGTAGACCAGATAGCTAATTCTCTACAAAAATGTACCCAACAGTTTTCACGTAAAACTAACCAACTAACCATAAAACTCGCTATGAGATTCGCTTTAAAAAAATAAAGATGCTGAAAATATTCTTTCGATGAGGGCTTTCAAAAAATTCATGCCACTCACAATTATTTTTATTTTTATTTTTCCAGCGGTACTTTATATTCAACAATCTAAACTCCATTTCATTAGAGTTCAAAAAATCATTGTCGAAACTTAACATTTCATCTCAAAGGCTTCAGATAATTATTATTTCTATCCAACCCTTAACAACGTGCTTAAGTTCTTTGTAACAATTCAATGTTGGTTGTGTGTTTCTTTCTGACTCATTTAAGTGTCAAAATTATACCAAGCTCCACCTATTGGCTTTTTCGGTGCACTCAGTCCATGTTAATTGCTGTCAAAACCATACCAAAACCATTAGCAGCTCTTTGCTTTTGTGTCTTACATTTTCTGTTTTTTTTTTACTGACAGCATACAAAGCGAGCAGCGCCTACTTAAGTTAAGTCAAGTTTTTCTATGCGAGTAGAGAGCTAACAAAGAAGAGTTCCTGCCTGTGCGTCAAGGGTCACCAAGCAACATTGTGTATGAGGGAAAAGCTGCAACTGCAACTGAAGCAAGGCTAAGACAAATGACAATGGGTGCATGCAAAATATGCTAGCAACAACAACAAAAGCTACAACAACACAAACATAGCGCCATAGTAGTTGTAGTGCAAGAAGAAGAAGAAGAAGAAGAAGGGAAAATTACAAAAATAGTGCTACCCACAAGAAACTCTCAAGGCGTTTTGTACTTACTTATGTACATTGAAAATTACCCGCACTTAGAGTTGAGTAAAAAAAAGTGGCAACGCTGTGCCTTGGTGCTTGGGTGCATGTTGTCAGAAACGTCATCATCATCAGCATGATCAGCATAATCATTATTAGCGTCCTCGTGCTCGTCGGCGTCGTCGTTGTTGTTGGCGTCGTCGACGACGTCAAAAACTTGATTATCGTTAGCATCATCTGCTAGCAGCTGCAATTGTTGTTATTCGAGACGTGCTCTACTTGCTGCTCCTATGAGTCCTTGGAGTTCTTATATAGGATTCACTTACTGCTGCTGCACATTTTATTCCCTAACTGCGAAGAGTGCATGTTTTTGGGTTTATTTTATTTCTTGTTGTTTTTTTGGCTTTTTTGTTTTTTTTTTATGGTTTTTTGTCTTGTAGTACTACTTGGCCTTTACATCCTTATGTTCCGTTTGTTAGCCATCTTCCATCATACCGCATGGAAATCTTGCTTGTTTGCATTTACATTTTCATTTGGGTATTCCTTACTGTAGCACTGTGTTAAAGTTGGACTGTGTGTGTTCGGGTTAAGACAGTCAGCTGGGTGTTGATGTCATGTGCTGCTTGTTGGCTTGCTTGCTAGCTTGCAGCAAGGTTGCAAATGATACATTGTAATTTAATTCCACCCGCTGCCGTTGTGGCGCTGTGCCGCCTTTTGTATAAAATTGTCATTAAGATAAATTCATAAAAAGGACAAATTATAATTACACGAAATGAGGTTAGCTAGCATTAATATGTTTGTTTTTTTTTTTTTTTTTCATTTCTTTACTGTTGTCGTTCTTGACATAAGTGAGAGGCTAAGAAACGTGCTTAGGGAGTTGGAATTTCTTTTTAGTATTTGAAAAAGTGTTTCGCTAACAGTGTTTCAAATAACAAAATCTCTAGAAAGGGATCCTTTAGATGAGATGTAGTAATTATATGAAAAACCAAATATTTTATTTTATGCGAACGGTCGCAAAATAGGATTATGTGTGAAAAATAATTTCGCGGATAAGTGCACCGCGATGATTCCATTAATATATCACTCTTTCGACCATATTTTCAATGACATTTTGTAATTTAGCCTCCGGCATGGCCCGAATCACCGATGTAACATTGCTTTTCAAGTCTGGAATCGTCTTTTGATCATTTACATAGACTTTATCTTCCGTGTAACTCCACAGAACAAAGTCTAACGGCGTCAACCTTCATGATCTGGGCAGCCAATTCACATCATCACGACGAAAAATTACACGGTTCGGGAATTTGCGACGCAAAAAGTCCAAATTGAGGTGAAATATGTGGTCCTGTTGAAACAACATAAAGTCCCGACCTTGAGCTTCAAACTTCGGCACAAAAGAGTCCTCCAACATAGTGTAATACTGTTTTGAGTTGGCAATTCACGGTGTTTCGGTCCTCGGAAAAAAAAAAACGGCACGATGATGACTCCGACTGCACCCAACAGTGAATCGCGTGGATTTATTGGCTTCTCCAAGATAGCTTATGGATTTTCCGAGCCCCAGATACAGCAGTTTTGCTTGTTAAAACTTTCTACAGAAAAATTACAGAATTAGTTGGTTCCAAAATCAGAAAAACGAGGCATAGTACCTTAAATTACTACACCTACAACCAAAATAAATATTCTACTGTTCGTGAGAAAAGAATTTGTCAAAGAATGTCTAGAATTTCCAAAAACTAAATACGAAATATACAGTCGTCAGATGTGACGAAAGTGAATCTTTTGAAACCACAAATACGCCAACCTTCGAATGCAGCTGGCCAAGATAAATACACAATTAAAATGGTAAAACAAGAAGAAGGTTGTACCATGGTATGGATGTGCTTCTCGTACTACTACATGTGTCCTGAGGACTACGTCAGAATACTAGAAAATGTGATGTGATGGATCCCCCTGCTGGATCCATGACAAGAAATCAACTCACCCTCGCAATGATGTTAAATTAGTCTTCAGAGGCCAAAACCTCTGATTATTGCTTAGTTCGTGCAGAATGGAATTCTATTTTACTGGAATCCTGACAAACTTTGTTGAACTCTATATAAAGACTGCACTGAGAAAAAAACACATACCTTGCTCCGGTAAAAAATTTCTCTATTTTTGATAATAGCAAATTTCTCTTTTTCAAATAAAATTTTCTTCAATTAGAATAAATTTTCACATTTTCGAAGAAATATTTCTTTACTTCTAGGAAATGGAAACATTTCAATGTCTCTAATAATGATAAGTATTTTTCTCGCACAAAAAATTTCTCATTTATAGAGAAATTTTATTGAAAATGAAAAACTTTTCTTATATTTTGATAAAAAATTCACTATGAGAAGTATTTTCTTCAATAAAAACAAATATTTTCTCAAAAAAGAAAGTATTTTTCTCTAAAAACGATATATTTTTCTTTTTCATGGAAGCTTTTTATCATTTTTAGAGAATTTTTAGTATCGCAATAAGAGAATAGCATTCTCTGGAGCAAAGTCTATACCATTTTTCTCTTAATATGATGCCTTTTTTATCATATTCCGAGACACTTTTTTCTGAGTGTGCCTATGATTGAAAATAACCATAACTTTCTAACCATAATTGTTTTGCTCATCTTCTCCAATAAAATTTTTAAGTGACGGTGACGTTATAAGGCATGGATTTATTTTATTTTTTTTATACAATATGGAAAATATTGTTACATTTTGCTTTTGTGGCCATAAATCAATAAAAAATAAAACTAGCTACTTAAAGAACAAGAAACTAAACTCTAAACTCGGTCTAGCCAGTCTATGTTATACTCTAAGGGCCATTTTATTCACATTTATAAATCAAAAATTTTGAATCAACTTTCAAGTTTTCTAAACAAAAATTGTAAAGTTATTGGTAACTCTTGATTTATAATAGTAAGGAAAATGTCTCATAACCTCCTATAATATTTAAATATTAAAATATTACAACATATATAAATAACTTTTTATTTTTATTCAAAAAAATCCATGCATTTCTTTAAAGGTTTAACTACTGTATGCAGCTCAAATATCAAACTCTGTAAAGTTTTTCACTGTTATGGGTTGTATGGGAGATGGGCATATTCATGGGCGGTTGACGTCCATTTTTTGTTCACATCTTTGTTTTGATATAATATTAGTTATAATATACCCACATGCCAGAGTTTATTTCTCTAGCTCAAATTTAAACCATTTCATATATTTTTTTTTGTAGTGGGAGGTACGGTAGGTGAATTTGATGGGAGATGGATGTTCATGGGTTGATGACTTCTATCTCAGGGTCCTATTCTTTTAGTTTTGATATAACATACTCATAAACCAAATTTTATCTGTGTACATTACATAAACAATTTTAAAGTGTTTTCAATATTGTGGGTCTTATGGGAGGTTGGCGTGTTAATAGACGGAAGATGCCGATTTTCTGTCAACATCTTAGTTTTAGTACAAACATATATAATATAAAAAATATACATGAAAAAGTTATCCTTGTTACTTTATCCTTTAAAAAAAATAAAATAATTTTTTTTAAATGTTTAATTTCAAAATGGCGGCTGGCGTTTTTGGGATGACGTCTTCCTTATTTAATGGGTCCACGAGTCCACGAGCGAACAAATAACTTCTGTAATTTTGAGTTACAAAATCCAATGAAGTTTTTTTTAGTATATATAATATCGTCCATAGAAGTACGTAGGATATTTCTGATACAGTGAAACTTCCCTAACTCGAAACGTCAAGGGACCGGAATTTCACTTCGAGGTCGGAAAATTCGAATTATAGAGATGAAAAAGTAAGAAAAATGTATCGAGAAATTATGTAAACAACTTCAAGTTATGAAGAATTTCGAGTTAGAAAAGTTCAGGTTAGGGAAGTTTCACTGTATATTGATTTTCGGCGTAATGGCGCACTTCTTAAGTAAAAAAAAAAAACAAAAAAAAACAAAAAAAAACAAATTGGCCATTTCAGCCCTAGAAAGGACTTTGACCGAGCTTTTTATGATCAATTGTGTTGTGTGTGTTATTAAATGTTTGCACACAATTGACCGAGAACTGGACCTACATGTTTTATGCCGACTCCGAACGGCTTAAGCTCATGTTCTCAAGAAGCTTTACATGGCATTATTTACTCTCTGAGGTTTGCCATTGTATGCAGGGAGGTGGTGACCGATCAGAAAAATTTTTTATTGAAAAAACTTTTCACCGCGGCTGGGGATCGAACCCGGGCTCCGAGCATGCTAAGCCACACACTTAACCTGCATGCCACGGTCACCACTTCTTAAGTGGAAAGTGAAAAATTTGCCTAAAAAATCATGAGATTATTATTAATAATAAATAAACCATTCAATTTAAAAAGAATCCTGCATATTCCCACACACAATATATTTTTCAAGATATATTCCAAGTTTCAAATGAATCGGTTGAAAATTGTCTGAGATGTGTTTTTGGCAAAATTAAAAAAATGCAGTTTTAATATAAACGCGTTTGAAGCTTTGAGTAGTAGACGTGCCGACCAGGCGGTCTTATACTAAAATTCAAAAATCAAGTTCTTAGAAATTTTTCCCGGTCATTATATTTTGAAACTTCAATTTTGAGGTCCAGTAACCATTTAAAAAAAAAATGTTTAGATTTTTCGAAAGTTCTAGAGTAGTCTAACACCTTAAGTGCGTTAAGCGACTTTGAAAGAAAATCAAAATTTCAAATTTGAGTACATCTCTTTTTACAACAAAAATCATTTTTAACCCCATATTTCGGGAAAAGATCAAATTTTGAGGTCTCTTTTTAAAAGGAATAATTCATATATAAACAAAAACAAACAGTTTCGATAGTATCGTAAGTGTAGACGTAGAATTCCGTTTAAGTTGTAATCTCTTCTACTTTGTCTATTTGGTCCGATTGTTTTGTCCATTTTGCACTTTTTTTTTTATTGATCTTCCGAAAATTAACAAATAAATGAATAACACTCAATTATGCACTTCTTATCGAGACCAAAACAAAAAAAAAAACGTTCAAAGTAAGCATGATAAAATGAGCAAGCAAAAAGAAACAAGCAAAATGTTAAATTTTTCGATCATTTCATTAAATTTGTTCATTGACTTAGTCTTTCCATTAGTGCCACTCTCGTCTCTGTCCGATATTTAGTTTGCGAGCTACACTTTCCTCTCTGTTCGATGTATAGTTTGCGAACTACACTGGCTAGTGCTAGTGGGATGTGGGATTCAAATTAATTTGTGGGATTTGTGGGATTCAAACAAAAATTAAAATTTTACGCCTTCTATTGGGTTAATGCATAAAACGAAATATGGTCGAACTCGTATTTTCATATGAGTTAAATCTAACTGGATCACAGACCCATTTCGTTGAGTTTGACAGTTGGAGTTCATTGACTGAGTTGAAAAGAGGTTCATGACCTCTGTTGTCAAAATAGAGCACTAAGTAAACTAGAATAGTAGTGCATACATTAACCCAATGCGAACGAATGCTTACAATGCTACCAATACGAACCAATTTGTTCGTGCAAAACAAAAACAATAGAAGCAAAAACAAAAACAAAGAAAGCAGCAGGCACATTATAAGCATCAGATGATTGATTTTCTTATATAAAAACATGAATTTTTCTTCTTATATTTTACTATTTTGTGACATGAATATAACAGTGAAAAAAATTCAAAATTAGATATTCATTCAGCGCGGGATATATTTGATATTTTAGTATATATATTATCTTTGAACGATAAGTATTAAAGACTGCAGATATACCCTAAAGTATTAGCCAAAAAAGTTGCATGACCCTCAAAAAATTTGTTAAAAGGACCCCATACAAACCGCGCTGTAAGACATAATTCTATGTCAAAAAGGAACCGTAAAATTTATATACATATTTTTAAGTAACTGATACGACTTAGTTATAAAAAGAAAACAATTAAATGTATTCAAATATGGCAGAGATATCAATTTCCCAATTCAAAACATTCAATTTGAGACAGTTTGTTTCACTATAAACTCTAAATAACAAAAACAACATTATTAAGTAAATTCATTATACATACTTTTTCTTAGAGTTTCTCAGTGATTGGTTACACTTTTGATAGGTTGGTTGAACTTTTAGAAAAACCGTTAAAATTCGGATATTAATTCAAAACGGTTTTTTTTCAAATATAACGATTGATGAATGCAGAAAACTAAATTTTTTTAAAAATTTTAACATATGAAAAAACTCAGATTCGACTTACTCAAAAGCTCTCTTCTAACTTAATTGTATATAATCAAAAAGTCAGTTTTTTACAAAAAAAGGTTAGGAACTTCTCCATCAAATATATCATTTATGTACACATTCTGCACATCTAGACGTTTTGTTATAACGTTACAGTTATTTTCAAATGACATGAGTTTCATTCAAATGTGATGTCTATAAATTGAGAAAAATAGAGGGTTCAAGCTTTGTGTTAACGTGTTATATATTAGATAGCATCTAATTTTTTTCCCTTTGTTTTCAATTTTAAGGTTTTATTTTGAAGTGGTAGAAAATTATATGGAAATGTAGTGGAAATAACCATGAAACCAAATTACCTTAATTTTTATAATTATTGTTTTTGAAACTTACTTACTTACTTACTTAGATGGCGCTTACAACCGTTGGTCGGTTTTGGCCTGGTCTAAGAATTTTCGCCAGCCTCTTTTGTCGTGCGCTTGCTGGCGCCAGTTGGAAACTCCAAGCGTTGTCAGGTTATCCAATGCCTGGTCTTTCCAACGGAGATGCGGTCTTCCTCGTCTGCGTTGGCCACCGCTGGGTACCGAATCCAATATCTTTTTCGCTGGAGCTTCGTCGTTCATTCTCTCGACATGACCTAGCCAGCGAAGCCGCTCAATTTTAATACGCTTGACTATATCGATGTCGGCATATAGCTCATACAGCTCATGGTTCCATCGTATTCGGTACTCGCCATTGACGCAGATTGGACCATAGATCTTGCGAAGGATTTTTCTCTCGAACGCTCCCAAAGTCCTTTCATCAGAGCTGCTCAACGTCCAGGTTTGTGATGCGTATAGTAGGACGGGCATGATTATTGACTTATAGAGCGTCAGTTTTGTTCGTCGAGAGAGAGCTCTGCTTCTCAATTGCCTACTGAGCCCAAAGTAACACCTGTTGGCAAGAGTTATCCTTCGTTTAATCTCAATACTGATATCGTTGGAGGAGTTTATACTGGATCCCAGGTAAACAAAGTCCTTCACTACCTCAAAGGAGGTGTTGTCAACAGTGACGTGGTTTCCAAGACGCTGGGACTGTTTCTTTGTTGACACAAGATACTTCGTTTTATCTGCGTTCACTGCAAGACCCATTCGACTCGACTCTTTTTCTAGCCTGGAGAATGCTGCACTGACTTCACGCGTATTTTGACCAATGATGTCAATATCATCAGCATACGCCAGCAGCATAACACTCTTATAGAAAATTGTGCCGCTGCGTCTCAGGTCAGCAGCTCGGATGATCTTCTCCATGACTATATTAAAAAAATCGCACGATAAGGAATCACCTTGTCTGAAACCTCGCTTGGTATCGAAAGGAAGGGAGAGGTCCTTCCCGATTTTCACTGCACTGCTGGTGTTGTTCAGTGTCATCCTGCAAAGACGTATTAGCTTCGCAGGAATACCAAATTCAGACATGATGGCATATAGGTGACTCCTTATTGGACTGTCGAAGGCGGCTTTGAAATCGACAAAAAGATGGTGTGTATCGATTTGTTTTTCGAGGGTCTTTTCCAAGATTTGTCGGAGCGTGAAGATCTGGTCGATGGTGGACTTTCCAGGTCTGAAGCCACACTGATAAGGTCCAATCAGTTGGTTAACGATGGGCTTCAGTCTTTCACACAATACGCTCGACAGGACCTTATATGCGATATTAAGAAGGCTAATCCCACGGTAGTTGGAGCAAATGGTGGGATCGCCTTTTTTGTGGATTGGGCAGAGCACACTGAGGTTCCAATCATCTGGAATGCATTCTTCCGACCATATTCTGCATAGAAGTCTGTGAATGCATTTAAACAGAGCTTCGCCACCGGTCTTAAACAGCTCAGCCGGTAGACCATCGGCTCCTGCGGCTTTGTTGTTTTTAAGCCGAGTTATAGCTGTTAAGACCTCATTATAGTCGGGCAGCGGAACTTCAACGCTGTCATCCATAATTGGGGTTTCCGGGATATCATCTCCACTGGCGGGATTGTTGACAGCGTCGCCATTTAAAAGTCTAGAGAAGTGCTCCCTCCATAACATCAGTGTACTCTGGATATCTGTCACTAGATTCCCATTTTCGTCCTTGCAGGAAGAGGCTCCGGTCTTAAAACCATCGGCCAGGCGTCTTATTTTTTCGAAAAATTTTCGAGTCTCATTCCTGTCGCCATGCATCTCAATTTTCTCGCACTCACGCATTTCCGCCTCTCGTTTTTTTCGCCTGAAAATGCGTCTCTCTTCCCTCCTCTTCTCTCGGTATCGCTCCTTAACAGCACGCGTCACAACCGACTGCAGGGTGGCTTTGTAGGCGGCGTCCTTCTCTGCAGTGGCGTCGCGACACTCCTGGTCGTGCCACTGGTTTCGGCGAGGGCGGTGGTAGCCTATCACCTCTTCGGCAGCCGTACGCATAGAGTGGGATATGTGCGTCCACTGTCCGCATATATCGTCGATCGGAGGAGTGCTTTCTTGAAGCAGGAGTGAGAGTCGAGTAGCGAAGGCTTCGGCCGTCCGTTTTGACTGCAGCTTGTCGACGTCTAGCTTTCTTTGTGTAGGATTGCGAGCATTCTTAGCTGCGCACAGACGTGTGCGGATCTTGGCTGCGACAAGATAATGATCCGAGTCTATGTTAGCACCACGGATCGTGCGTACGTCTAGTACACTGGAAGAGTGCCTTCCGTCAATCAAAACGTGATCAATTTGGTTGCATGTTTTTTGATCAGGGGACAACCAGGTGGCCTTATGAATATTGAGATGCTTGAATCTAGTGCTACTAACGACCATGTTTCGTGCTGCGGCGAAGTCAATCAACCTCATTCCGTTATCGGATGTGTGGTCGTGGAGGCTGAACTTTCCGACTGTAGGACCAAATATGTTTTCCTTACCCACCTTGGCGTTGAAGTCACCAAGCACGATTTTTATGTCATGACGGGGGCAGCGCTCGTATGCGTCTTCAAGGCGCTCGTAAAAACTTTCTTTGGTCTCGTCATCTTTTTCTTCTGTCGGAGCGTGCGCACATATTAGGCTTATGTTAAAAAAAAATTTTGCCTTGAAGCGGATTATGGCAAGTCGTTCGTTCACAGGAGTGAATCGCAGGACATGATGCCGTATTCTCTTGCCAACTACAAATCCGCATCCAAACTCGTGCTTCTCCGCATGGCCGCTATAGTAGATATCACAGGATGCTTGCCGTAAGCAACCCTGTCCCTTCCATCGCATTTCTTGGATTGCAGTGATATCAGCATTATATCTTTCCAAGATATCAATCAGTTGGATAGAGGCACCATCCCAATTTAGGGTTCGGACATTCCAGGTGCATATCCGTAAATCATTATCAGTTTTTCGTTTGCGGTAGTCGTCATCAGATTTGGGGATCATTCTTTTATTCATTCTTAAACTTTTCATTGAAATATTTTTATTACATGGTGGGCTTCAAACCCAACGCACAACCTTTGCTTGATGACCAAAGGAAGCCCGCCGCTCAGATTCGCCGCCAAAGTATATCGGTATGATAGTTTTTTGACGTTTCCAGGAGACACCACGCGGAGGTTTGAGTCGACTTGAGACGATTTCGACATGGATAATGCTGGCCTCGCCAAGTTGAGGCAGTCAGACACGTTGCCATGTGAAGATCGCCCCCTTATCTCCCATTGTTTTTGAAACTTCTACCTAAAATAAGTCATAACTCTTTTCAATTGATCTTTCATTAATTAGCTAATATTTTTCCAAAACTTACACTTAATTCGAAAGACATTCAATTACTGTAGCTTTATTTTATTGGCATGCAATAAAATTAAAATATTTCATAACTTGTTTCGTTGTTGTACACCGCTGCCCCTTGCGCCCTTTCCACTACTTAACTCTTAGAATTATTGCACTTTTGTTAATCAAGTCTCAATGATATCTGCAAGTTTATTGCCATTTTTTTTATGCGAATTGAGTCCTACCGTTGCAAGTTTATTGTTATTTTTACCCAATACCAATACACCAATCTTTATACTATACCCATTCACCACAACTAACAAACAACTCCTTTCTCATCAACGACGTTCTAATTTTCACTGTTGATGCCAAGAGTTTGTGCGGCCACTCAACAGCGCGCCCCACCCGGAAAATATCTCAAGTGCTGCAAATGACTTTTGTGAAAACTTCTTCATTGGCTCTAATGGACAATCGAAAATGCATTGAAGCGATAATTTTGTGGATTTTCCATGTGCTGGTAATTGAATTCGTTTCACTCGTTTCGGAAAGGATCACACACAGCATGGCTGTGATGATGCTGACAGTATGGTTGCGATGGTTTTTGGCGGATGGGCAAAGTGAAGAGGCAATGATAGAAAAGCTACAATATTGTTGAGTAGTTGCTTGGCTGTCGTTCGTTCGTTGTGCAGCAATAACTATTTGAGTGTACATAAATTGTAGATATATGCGTACTTGTGTCTATGTGTGTGTGTATGTTGAAAGCGTGCTGCTGGTGCCAAGGATGTACGCCCGGTTAGTCTTTGGTTAAGTTTTTGTTTTGGTTTGTGTTTTTGCTGTGCAAATATTTTAATTGGCATCAAATTGCCTGCTGCTTGGTTTGGTGTTGTTGTTGCTTTTGATTTTAGAACTTTTCACTGAAGAAATTTTGAAAAAAAAAAAATAAATCAAAGACACTTAAGAGGAGAATACAAACATCTATATTATCAATAGAAAATACTTATTGAAACTGCCTGCTTTGAAAAAGCCAGCAATTGTGACACAATTGTTTTAAGTTGAATTTTTGGTTTTCTTCTCACGTTTTCTATTATAAAAAAATTACTATCGATTGCTTTAAAAATATTTCTTATCGATGGCAGAAAAAATGGGATACAAGGATATTCATATATAAAAGGGGAACCTTTCATGACTGAAATTGAAAGAAAATCGTTTAGATTCAGTTAAAGTTTAATGCGTTTAATATTTTTTAAGGAAATTCATATTCTGAGGGAAAGTTAAGTAAGAAAGGTTATGTACTATTGAATATGTTGCCTTAAAAGGCAGGACTATTGCGTTTTTGTTTGACTATTGCGTGTTGGTGTGACTCTTTATAAATCGTTGTTTCAAATTGTAATCGGTCATCTTAGTTTCATTAACTTTTTATCAGGACTTTAAGTTTGTATCAGGAACAAGTATCAAGTTTGTAACTGTAACAAAGATGAGGATTTCATGTTTGACATTGAACAAAAGTTTTATTGTTTTGATCTTGTTTCAAATTGTAATCGGTCATCTTAGTTTCATTAACTTTTTATCAGGACTTTTAGTTTGTATCAGGAACAAGTATCAAGTTTGTAACTGTAACAAAGATGAGGATTTCATGTTTGACATTGAACAAAAGTTTTATGGTTTTGATCTTGTTTAACTACGGAAATTAAACCTTGCAAGATATCTCACAACAACTTCTGAAGATGCATGTTGGTCAAGGATTTCATGTTTGGTTTTAATCCTTTCGGTTATTCTATGCCATATGGCGTAGTCGCTTTTCAGTGCCTCTTTTAAGTCAGAAAACTTATGGGCAATATTTTTTTAAATTTTTATATATTCTTTTAAGTTTTCTGTACAAATAAACTTACAAAAATGTTGAACAGTGAACTCAGTAAATTTAACAAATTCAGAAAGCGGGGGTGCCCATCAAGTTTCTTATTTTACGATAAAAGATCACTTCGTACTTTTATTATATTATTACAAAAATAAATTAATTTGCTATCTAAATGTATATCATTTAGTAGCTTAATATTACTTTAGTCAATATTAAAAAATATTAGATGCCAAAAATAGTTCAATAATGTTCTATGATTTTAATTTCGGTACATTCTATGTCACGTGACATGACGCACAAAAACCAATTTTGCCAACAAAATTTTAAATAATTACTTTTGATTATTCATTATGTAGCCTTTAAAGAAAAACATAAATAAAAAATCTTAAAGAAGTAACGAAAGAGTTAAACAAAAGATTTTTTTTCTTGTTTTGATCTCAATTGATCAAGCAATTACTTCAGAGATGAAATTATTATTATCTGATCTAAAGCTGTTCTTAGGCCGTACTTAACACTCCCATAAAACTATTGAGAGCCATAGTTAGGATTGGTAAGGAATATTTGAGACAGGCTGATATTAAAATAACCATACAGCCGTGTTCATCTATATTCGGAGTTAATTAGGTTTTAATCTTTTATGACTTTGTCACATTGTTATGTTCATATGATTTTTCCAAATAACAAATTTCAAATATCAGAGCACGTTAAGGTATCATACAGTTTCGAAAAGGAAAAATGTAAGCAATTTTCTAAAGGTTATAACTTGGGCCTTTTATTAGATATTAACATATGTACATTTTTTTAATAATTTGTACATCCTTGAAGATTGAAAAATAAATAAAAATTTTTTTATGATCAAAAGAGCGCGCACAATCCGCATTCGGCCCGGCCCTTCTACTCATTCACTTCTATTATCTCTAACTCGCTAAGAAAAAGAGCGGAATATAAATGTAGCGAAGTGCTGTAGCATAAGACATTATTTGATTTGCTGTGATTTTTTATCACGATCATAAACCAAAACCATACCAAATGTACCTCTCCTCATCTTTATCCAAGCGTTTCCATAATTCCATCCCCTATGATATGAGTAAATAGGGATTATTTTTGACCTAACACGTTCCGTTTTCAAGATATTCAAAGTTTTATAATTTTTTTTTAAAGTGCGGTATATTTGTTATGGTTTTAGTATAACTTTATGATCATGATCAAAAACCACAATAAATCAAATAACTTATTATGATCAAACTGCAATAAGCTACTTTTATATTCCGCTATTTTTCTGAACGAATGAGTAGAGAATGAGTAGAACAACGAAATTCAAACAAAGCGGATTTAAGGTAACACTCTTTAAGAAAAAACGTACCGTCAAAATTAACCGTTCGTTAAGGATTTTTCCGTCCCCTGGTTGTGACAATCGATATCAGTATTGAGATTAAACGAAGGATAACTCTTGCCAACAGGTGTTACTTTGGGCTCAGTAGGAAATTGAGAAGCAGAGCTCTTTCTCGACGAACAAAACTGACGCTCTATAAGTCAATAATCATGCCCGTCCTACTATACGCATCACAAACCTGGACGATGAGCAGCTCTGATGAAAGGACTTTGGGAGCGTTCGAGAGAAAAATCCTTCGCAAGATCTATGGTCCAATCTGCGTCAATGGCGAGTACCGAATACGATGGAACCATGAGTTGTATGAGCTATATGCCGATATCGATATAGTCAAGCGTATTAAAATAGAGCGGCTTCGCTGGCTAGGTCATGTCGAGAGAATGAACGACGAAGCTCCAGCGAAAAAAATATTGGATTCGGTACCCAGCGGTGGCCAACGCAGACGAGGAAGACCAGCCATTGGATAACATGACGACGCTTGGAGTTTCCAACTGGCGCCAGCAAGCACACGACAAAAGAGGGTGGCGAAAATTCTTAGACGAGGCCAAAACCGACCAACGGTTGTAAGAGCCATCTAAGTAAGTAAGTAAGGTTGTGACAATACAACAATTTTTTCAGTTTGACAACATTTTTTGTAAGGATTTTCCTTCCGGGATCCCGGTATTTTGAACATAAATTTTTTTTTTTTTTGTGGTGGATGCAACCGTGAACGAAACTTACGGATTGTTTACAATCATCTTACATCCCCAACTAGCGTGGAATCGGAACGATGCTTCTCATCAGCGGGTTATATTTGTAACAATATGCGAACAAACTTTTCTGATGCAACATTAGACGCATTGATCGCCGTCAGATATTACTTCAAAAATAATTTAAAATGCAAAAAATTTAATGAGCGGGAATGAGTTTATCCACTGTATTCTTGAACAAAAGCTATGAATGGATAAGAAATAAATGTCTGGGTTTCTATAAGTAATTACCAATTATTTTGTGAAATCTACCCTTTATTTATTAATTTATTCACTGCATTTGATTGAGGGGATGATATAGGCACAGACATGAACTATGTTTATATTTAATACATGAAATTATGTACAAAATATATGTAATGAATGCCTTACGATGTACTCATTACATAAAATTATGTATTTAAAATATGTAATGAGTAAATTATGTATGTATTCATAACATAAATGTATGCATTCCAAATATGTAATGAGTTAATTTTGTATGTACTCATAACATAAATTCATAAACATTAAATATATACTGAATAAATTATGTATGTACTCATCAGTAAATTATGTATGTACTGAGCACATGAAAATTGTTCTAACATACTGTAGTCATCACAAATGTTTTACATGACTTTATGTAATGGGTCAATAATGTATGTAATACGCATATCAAAACTGTACTCATTACATAAAATTGTTTACAACAGTTTGTGATGAGTACAATGTGAATGTATCCACCACATAGGGGAAGAGTGGCATGAAAGAGCCAGTTTTAAAAAAAGTTACAAAATATATAAAAATAATTAATAAAATTATAATTCTTGTATCAAAAGTATTTTCTCATTCATTTATGAACGTAATACCATGAAATATTTTCCAAAATCAACAATATTTTTGGACCTGTAGCCATTTATAAAAAACATGAAATTCGGCTCTTTCATAACACATGGGCATTGAAAGAGCCAACCAAAGTTTTGAAAGACCCATCTTCTTATTACAAGACTTAACACGAAAAATAACGAATATTTTATTAAAAATATTAATTGTTATTATAAAAAGTATTGTTTTTACAAAAACAAATTAAATAAATAAAAAAATTCAAAACTAAAAACAAAAAATAGTTAAAAAACTTAAAAACTTAAAAAATTAAATCGCTTTGAAGAAAATCTTTAATAATAAGACCTTTTCCAAAAACAAAATAAGAGGTTTAAAACACTTTAAAACATTTTTGACAAAAATAATTTAAACTTCCTTTACGCTTCTTCATACCACCGCAACCCAGCTCTTTCAAAACATATTGTCCAAAGAAACATAACCTCAAAAATTAGTATGAAATCAAGATTTTTCCGGCAAAATAAATCTGTTATTGGTAGGCCTAATATATCCATAAAATTATAGTATAATAATATTACTGTTAGTTTTAAAGGTGAAGACGTCACAAAACAAATAAAATGTTCTGAAAAACTTACTTAATGATGAAGAAATCCAAAATACGATACACCAGCGTCGTTTATTATCAGTGAACTGTCAAATGTTCGAGGGTGCCATATGGCGAGTATTGCTTCTTAAAAATTATAATTTAAGAAGCATTCGTATGAAAACTACCGCGTAAATCAAGATGGCTCTTTCAAAACTTGGCTCTTTCATGCCACTCTTCCCCTACATTCATGAATTCACGACACATATTTATGTATTGAGTAGAAATACCTCCAAATCGCTAGAATGGTGTTGCTTTTCTCGCTCATAATCCATTACAATCATTTAGTTCATTTTTGAAAGCCTCAAGACTGGGCTCGGATGATTCCAGTATTTCTCGAATTTACTGGAATCTGGATTATCGAATTTAATCATCTCTCATGTGCTGGTTCTGTTGGCAAAATTTTGTTTCTACATGTACAAAATACATTCAATAGATTAGCTTGCCCTGAAAGTTACAAATTCTTCGGCCATTTTTATAGTTTTTAGGAAGGATAAATTAATTTTTTCTCTGCTGTCAGCAATAATAATAATGCTTCCAAAAGTGAACCAAAATGAAAATGAACCAGTAACAACAGAATTGAAAATGTTAAAAAAAGTCTTGCCTTTAAAATACAAATTTTATTTAAATATATTTCACAAGATTGTATTTCTGGAATTATTTTTAGCAGGCATCTTTGTTTCATTCAGCTTTTTTTAATAAACTGGTTGAAAGATGTCAATTGTCCGAAAAATGCAGTTCCAAAATCAAAAATTCCACTTTCCGAGCAAACAACTCAGTCAACTTGTAACGGTTTTATACACTCAGATAAATATTAACAGTCGGCCGCTGTTATTTCAAAACACTGTTCGATTGAATGATTTGCGTTTAAGTAAACAATTTGCTTTGTTGAATGAACGTTTCAAAGTATTTTTGTGCTGTTAAAATCATCTGTTGAAATATTTTTGTGCTTATATTGAATTGTCAATTTTTTTCTAAGCAATAGTTTTTATATGCGTTTTGCTATATTTATATTATCGTTGCCAGTAGCTCAGTGGATGTGCACTAGACTGTCATGCGGGGGAGACGTGGGTACGAATCTTAGCTGTGTAAGTATCAAAAATTGTAATTTAATAACTGAAATAATAATAATTCTGTTTCATTTATTGTTTGGCCAAAAATAACCTTCAAAACAAAATGCTTACAATCTTGCAAAAAACAAAAATTGAAAATTTCATTTTTTATTTAACCCCCGAGAACTATCGTCCATTTCACTAACGTCAGTACTATCGTTGGGTGTAATCCACCCATACTCAGTTAGTATCTGCGTTTCTCACCTGTCAAATGAAACTATAAAAATACTCAATTTATTTTTAAGAATGAATACCCAACTACTGAAAAACAAGAATATTTTATATGTAATTCATTTTGTTTTTTTATATAATCGTTTACTTAGGAACATATCAATTAGAGAAAAAAATTAAAAATAAAAAATGCATTCTGGAAAATCAGTTGTAACTTTTTTAGTTTTCATGCCATGGGCTTTTGGTTAACTGATTTGGAAAGCTGAAAATATATATAAGAAAAAGTTATTTAATAATTTTTTTCGGCACAAAGTAAAATTTTTTTTCAAAAGTGAGCTAAATACTTACAAATTTTAGTTTTTCATTACATCTACTAAACATATCTTCATAGATTAGTTCGTATCTGCAAAGTTGATTCATAGCAGTACCTACAGAGAGGGTAGGTAAAACTTTTGCAAATATTAGTGATTTCTTTTGCTTTTATATTAGCAATCACATACAATATTTCATAACTTATTACTATCGTGTGTGACAAAAACCAACAATTTTGAAACGCCATTACTATCGTGGGTGTAAACCACCCAAGCCTCTTAATAAACTGGCTTTATGTAAATATCACCATAGTTTAAACGAGTAAATTGTGCTTCTTAACATCAATAAACATTCAGATGAGGATTACATTATAATTTAGTGATGATTTTCATGAAAAATTATACACTTCTCCAAGAAATTCAGTCTTATGGGTGGATTCCACCCAGACGATAGTCCTCGAGGGTTAAAAAAAATATTTTATATAAAAAAAAATTTTGTTTGGCCTTGCCGGATTTAACCGTGGATACTCGAGTACTAGACGCACACGTTAGCACACTCGGCCATACATGAACTTTCAAAACAGTGATCAAATTTCAATAAATAAGTTTTTATACGGGTTTTGTGTTCCATAGACCAACAGTAAACCGACTGTTGATTTGAAAGTTTCATTTGTTGGATGGTATTTAACAGTGAAATCTGTTATTTCAACCCATGATTTGTTTGATAAAACAGCATTTTTTCCCTGAGTGTAACGAAATGTGTTATAAATCGATGTTGTATGTGTTCTGTAAGTATTTTTTATACCCTAAACCTGAAAGGTCAGGGTATATTAACTTTGTGCAAACGTTTATAACGCATAGAACGAAGCGAGTCCGGTATAGAAAAGTATATATATTCTTGATCAGCGTCACCACGTGAGTCGAGCTATCCATGTCCGTCCGTCCGTCCGTCCGTCCGTCCGTCCGTCTGTGTGTTGTCCGTATACACAGGATAAGAAGAAGGAGTTAAGATAATTGGATGAAACTTGGTACACATGGTCATATGGACCCAAAGATCTGCACTATTGAATATTTTTGGAATCCGCCCACGGACACGCCTACCTCCCGTACAACGCGAAAATTTAAAACTGCATAACTCAGCTTATAATTAGCCTACAACAATAAAACTTGGTATGTATGTGTTTTATATCAACATAAAGACGTCTTTGAAAAATAGACGTCATCCGCTTACAGACACGCCCACCTCCCATACAACCCAAAAATTGAAAAAGCAATAAATAAGCCTCTGTTTAACCTACAGAGCTAAACTTTGGCAAATATGTTTATTATGATAAAACAAAGACGGTTTTGAAAAATGGACATCATCCGCCTACGGACACGCCTACCTCCCATACAACGCGAAAATTGAAAACTGCATAACTCAGCTCATAATTAGCCTACAACAATAAAATTTGATATGTATATGTTTTATACAAACACAAAGATGTCTTCGAAAAATGGACGTCATCCGCTCACGGACACGCCCACCTCCCATACAACCCAAAAATTGAAAACGCAATAAATAAGCCTCTGTTTAACCTACAGAGCTATAATTTGGCACATATGTTTCTTATAACAAAACAAAGACGCTTTTGAAAAGTGGACATCATCCGCTCACGGACACGCCTACCTCCCATACAACGCGAAAATTGAAAACTGCATAACTCAGCTCATAATAAGCCTTCAACAATAAAATTTGATATGTGTGTGTTTTATACAAACACAAAGATGTCTTCGAAAAATGGACGTCATCCGCTCACGGACACGCCCACCTCCCATACAACCCAAAAATTGAAAACGCAAGAAATAAGCCTCTCTTTAACCTACAGAGCTAAAATTTAGCACGTATGTTTTTTATGACAAGACAAAGATGGTTTTGAAAAATGGACGTCATCCGCCTACGGACACGCCTTTTTCCCATACAACCCAAAAAGTTTTAAACTCAATAAATAAGGTTATGTTTGTCATAGAGAAATTCAATTTGGTATGCATGTATTTTATACCAAAACTAAGGTGTGTTAAAAAATTGGAAGTAATCCGTCCATAAACACGCCCACTTCCAATAGCGAAAGCACAATAAAGGCATTAACTATGAGCTACAGGAATAAAACTTGGTATGTGTAAATTTTTCAACAATATTTAAATGCATATAAAATATAGGCTTCATCCGCCCTTGGAGACGCCCATTTACAATAAAAATTTTTTGTTTTTGAAAAGTGGGCTTAGGGTATTTCATAGTCGGCCTAGACCGACTTTAGACTTTTTTTACTTGTTTTTTATTGAGCTTAAGCCTGATCGCGAACGCGACATCTAGCACGCGACATTTTTTCTCATCACGTTTGTAATAAGAATTAGTTAAAGTAATTTCATCTAAATATGGCATTACCTAATAAAAACATCGTAAATATTATTTGGGAGTTTTATTTTAGTAATATTAATAAAAAAAACCTGAAAAAACCTGAAGGTGAAACCTGCAGTATCACCTTCTAAGTTGTTTTAACCATGGCATCCCTGTTTTTGTATGTCCCACCCATCTGTTGACATGATTACTGCCGTTATTATTAAGTTATAATAATGAAATTCGATATTTAAGCTTATATCGGAAAAATAAAGATCATGTTCGAAAACAAGCCAAAATGGATGAAAACCACGTACACCTCCCATACAAATTGACGTTCTCAAAATGAAAAATTTCTTAAAAATCTATCAAAAATCATTCCAATGACTAGAGAATAAGCTCATGATCTTTAATTAGAACTATTAACACTTAGTAAAAAATTCGGCAAAATCGAATGAAACCTTTCCATACTTCCCATACAAAGTATATTTAAAAAACGGCGCATGATCGCGAACGCGACACATTTAGATAATCAATATTAAATGCTTAGTATGATTTTTACCTGCAGTAACTTTTTTTTTATAGTGAGGCGACCAAATTTGATTTAAATTACAATTTTCAGACACTTGCTTAGAACGATCACGAAGTTCTGATAACAAATGATGATTTAGGTACAAGAACGCGACATTCTAATAGTAATTAAAACAATATAAAAAATTTACCGTAAATCGTGCTTTGTTTGGTATTTTTTTATTTTTGACGTAGAATACGTCTTACCTTTCGATATTAGGGCACCATGTATGAAAAATTTGAATTGCAGTTTTGGAGCTTCACGAAATTGGCTATTGTGAAGAAACTAATGGACCGATTTGCTTCAAACAAATTTCATTTAATAGATTAAACTTCAAATTTTATATTTCTTGATAATTCTGTGTCCAAACTTTTCTATTTTTTCTTCAAAACCATCTCTAACTTTATGCATTTTTCCAACTTTAAATCGCTATAAAAACGTTCATATATACTAGAAATGTCTGGATTATAGCTAAATTGATAAAATAGAATACAATACATAATATAGTATAAGATTTGTATGTGATTTTATAAAAAATCGTCGTTTTTCACGCAAAAAACTCGAAATCGGCTCCAAGAAAATGGATGAAAATTTTTTTTAGTAAAATAGAAGAGTTCATCTTTCATTTGAAGGGTGTACCATTGTGAATTGAAAAGATGTAAGTGGGTCTATTTATCATTTGAAGGTGAGCAAGTTTATTTTTTCACTTAAATTTTTGTGCATACATTTTGTTTTTGTTTTAGTTTTTTTGCATTTCGCTATTATTTCCTAAAAGAAAGCAACAACAACAAAAAAACCTAAATAACAATTCCTTTGCCTTGCTGTTTGGTTTCTTCTTCTTATCGTTATAATAAATAAACATATATCATAAATATAACAAAAAATATAACAAAAACCAATTGTACAAGGAATGTATTATTTTATTATCCTATTATTTATTATTATTATACTATTATATATTAGGCTATTTTATATTACAATTATGTACATAATGTTATTTCTTCTTCTGGTCCTAAACATATTATTTATTTTACTTTATTTATTTTCCATTTTCTTAAACAGTGTACCACTTAGACTACGTATTCTACGTCTAATGTGATGGCCGTGTCTCTGACACAGCCTGTCTGTTTTTTTTATTTAAAAAAAAATATTTTATATAAAAAAAAATTTTGTTTGGCCTTGCCGGATTTAACCGTGGATACTCGAGTACTAGACGCACACGTTAGCACACTCGGCCATACATGAACTTTCAAAACAGTGATCAAATTTCAATAAATAAGTTTTTATACGGGTTTTGTGTTCCATAGACCAACAGTAAACCGACTGTTGATTTGAAAGTTTCATTTGTTGGATGGTATTTAACAGTGAAATCTGTTATTTCAACCCATGCTTTGTTTGACAAAACAGCATTTTTTCCCTGAGTGTAACGAAATGTGTTATAAATCGATGTTGTAGGTGTTCTGTAAGTATTTTTTATACCCTAAACCTGAAAGGTCAGGGTATATTAACTTTGTGCAAACGTTTGTAACGCATAGAACGAAGCGAGTCCGGTATAGAAAAGTATATATATTCTTGATCAGCGTCACCACGTGAGTCGAGCTATCCATGTCCGTCCGTCCGTTCGTCCGTCTGTGTGTTGTCCGTATACACAGGATAAGAAGAAGGAGTTGAGATAATGGGATGAAACTTGGTACACATGGTCACATGCACGCAAGGATCTGCACTATTGAATATTTTTGGAATTCGCGCACGGACACGCCTACCTCCCATACAACGCAAAAATGTAAAACTGCATAACTCAGCTCATAAAAGGCCTACAACAATAAAATTTGGTATGTATGTGTTTTATACCAACACAAAGATGTCTTTGAAAAATGGAAAGTCATCCGCTTACAGACACGCCCACCTCCCATACAACCCAAAAATTGAAAACGCAATAAATAAGCCTCTGTTTAACCTAAAAAAAAACAAAAACAAATTGGCCATTTCAGCCCTTGAAAGGACTTTGACCGAGCTTCTTATGATCAATTGTGTTGTGTGTGTTATTAAATGTTTGCACACAATTGACCGAGAACTGGACCTACATGTTTTATGCCGACTCCGAACGGCTCATGTTTTCAAGAAGCTTTACATGGCATTATTTACTCTCTGAGGTTTGCCATTGTCTGCAGAGAGGTGGTGACCGATCAGAAAAATTTTTATTGAAAAAACTTTTCGCCGCGGCTGGGGATCGAACCCGGGCTCCGAGCATGCTAAGCCACACACTTAACCTGCATGCCACGGTCACCACTCTGTTTAACCTACAGAGCTAAAATTTGGAACGTATGTTTTTATGACAAGACAAAGATGGTTTTGAAAAATGGATGTCATCCACCTACGGACACGCCTATTTCCCATACAGCCCAAAAAGTTTTAAACTCAATAAATAAGGTTATGTTTGTCATAGAGAAATTAAATTTGGTATGCATGTATTTTATACCAAAACTAAGGTGTGTTCAAAAATTGGAAGTAATCCGTCCATGAACACGCCCACCTCCAATAGGGAAAGCACAATGAAGGCATTAACTGTGAGCTACTGGAATAAAACATGGTATGTGTAAAATTTTCATCAACATTTAAATGCATATAAAATATAGGCTTCATCCGCCCTTGGAGACGCCCATTTACAATAAAAATTTTTTGTTTTTGAAAAGTGGGCTTAGGGTATTTCATAGTCGGCCTAGACGGACTTTAGACTTTCTTTACTTGTTTTTATTAATTTTTTAATTATATCTTACAAGGAAAGGTCCCCAGGTGGCAGTCTCCGATTTGAATGATTTTCGGATATGTGATAGAAGACAAAAATCTAAGGTCGACGTATTTTTTTATACGTGCTCAAGCGATGGTTTAGGGTTTCCAACTCGCGTTCAAAAATCAGCGAAAATTTTGTTTTTTTGCCAAAACTTCGCTATTTTCCATGGAAACATTTACAAATTTGAAACCAAACAAAAGCTCTTACAGAACCACACACGATGGCATTAATTTTACATCAAAAAATTTTTTTGAAACTGTCACCTGGGGACAATTCCTTGTTAGTTTTTTTTTTTTTGTTTGAGTTAAATCAATTTTTTTATTCTTTTTTAATAAAATTAGTTTGCTTGAAAAGTTAAGCTGCGATGTTTTCGAATTGTAATAGTGTTTGTCTCTATAGTAATATTAGTGTTCGTTTGTCTTTCTATTTTGACAGTTACATTTAAAAAGTTTAGTGTCAGATCATACGCTTTAATTGAAAGCATTCAGGTAATGATCTTTTTATCATTATTGAGACTGAATATGTCGTTATTTAGGAAAACCCTTCTTGAAAAGAACATCATATATATATATACGTCTATAATGTTTCTTACATTTAATTTTTATTGAATTGCTTGAATTCGGGCTACAGGTTTTCTAGTCGTAAATTAATACTTGTGTTGAAAACAGATAAGATCGATAGATGCCTCAGATCTGTTTAATGGGTTAAATATTTAAAGACTTAAATAAAATATATCATATTGCAATTAAATTAATTTGTTAACGAATTGGTGGTAATTTTTCATAAACATAACTTAAACGAACTCATACTTACCTTTTTATACTTCAAATTAGACAAACAGTATAAATATTTTACGGCACAGTTTGACGTTAAACCATATTTTTTATTAACTTTTATATTTATAATATTTAATTACTAGTAATACATGTTTATTTATATTGTTTATTTTAAGTTATATATATTTATTTAAATTTTTATTCGAACACATTGCTTAAAACAATTATTATAAAAGACTCAACTTATACAAACATATATATTTATAAAAACAAAAATCAGTTATCTCTAAAAAAACAACATTAATTGCAATTTTTGCCTCAAGGACATTGTTATTCATTAATATTAAATACAAATTGAATATTATTTTAATCGCACGCATACTAACAAAAACACTTAGGTACTTGCATGTATAGAAATTTGTTTTGTTTTTTTTTTTTCTTCTTATTTTTTTTTTTTTTTGTATTCATACTTTATTTGTAATTAACTTTTCTAATTATTTATTTACAAAACATAACAGTTTAACAGTGAAAAATATTAGCTGTTAATTTTATGCCATTAAATGGTGTAAAAAAAATGTTGCTTTTCTTTAGTCATGATTTTATGAGCATTTTAGGTTAAGGAGTATTTTTATGGTATTTGGTTATTAAGTTTCCAAAATGCAGCATTACGCCGCAAAATATGCAACATATACGTATGCAAACGATCGTATGCACAAAGTTATATCTTTGTCGACAATGAGTAGACGCTGAACTCATTTTCAATATTTCAGGAGAGCATTTTTAAAATTAAAATTGCTACCTAATGTAGGGGCACCCTGACTTTTGCCCTAAAAGTATAAAAGTAAGTACCTCAGTTTGTCTTAACTCGACTTTAGCGGTTATTCCTTGTCGACACAGATATGTTTGCTTACAAATTATTTATTATATTTTTGTTTTTTTTTTTTAATTGTTTATGCTTACTTCGTACTTTTTGTGAACTTAATTTTACATAGAAAAGTTTATTTTTTTTTTTTTATTTTCCTTGCATTACTTTACTTTTGACTCTGCTTAATTTTAACTATTTTATAAATACTTTCTATCTTTCCTTTAATAGCTTATTCATTTCTTACATTATCTTGTTGTGCTGTTTACCACATATTTTGCTATTCGTTATTTTGATTAATTTTATTTTGTATTCCTTATTTTGTTGAAGACTTTTTGTTGTAAGTATTATTTGGCTTTCTTTGTTGTTATCTCAAAAAAATTATCTCTTTGTGTTTTATTGTTTAGCTTATCACCGCAAGTTAGCAACTCTTTTGTTGAGCACAATCATTACATTTCTGTTGCTTGTTGTTGCTATTTCGGAGCCATTATTACTCTGTTCCTGGCTTGTAATGGTTTTCTTTATGTTCTTTGTTTTGCAGCAATTTGTTGTAATGTTATTTGTCATCACTGTTATGCGCAGCAAGATGCACGCCAGCATCAGTAGCATGTGTTGTGCTACAAGTTTTGCTCCACGCATGGATACAGAACAGCCAGCAGAAGGTTGATCTGAAAAGGTAAACATAAAAGGAACATTTTAGATTTATTACAAAGAAAAAAGAGCTAATAGAAAATACAAATCATTGATTTTGTACGATTTTTTGCTGATATTAAATTGTTTTGCTTTCTAGATGATATATATGTCAAATGATATATTGTCAGTCAGCCATTTGTCAGTGAGCAGAGCTCTGCAATTAATTACTTAATCGTTGAATGATTATTTCATATGCATATGATTTAATGATGGTTTTTAGTTATAATCCATAATTAGTTTTAAGATAAAGCAATATTGTTGCTTTTATGTGCATCCGTTTAATTTATTATTAAAATTGCCCTACGACGATGTACCTAAATGAAGGAAATTTTTCCAGCTCTCTGAATCTGTTTTGATTTAAAAAATTTTTTGGTTTTCATTTTTTTTTTTTATATTGATCAAATAAAACTAGTAAAAAAAGTCTAAAGTCGGTCTAGCCCGACTATGAAATACCTTTAACCTACTTTTTCAAAATACAATAATAGTTTTGAAAATGGCCGTATCCGTTAGTGGATGAAGACCATATTTTATGTGCATTTCAATTTATTCAAGCCTATTTATTGAGTTTTCAATTTTTGGAATGTATTAAAAGTAGGCGTGTCCGCAGTTGGCTGACATCCATATTTCAAAACCATCTTCGTTCTGTTACAAAATACAAACGTAACAAATTTTATCTCTGTACTTTAAACATGAGCTTATTTATTGTGTTTTCAATTTTTGGGTTGTGTGGGAAGTGGGCGTGTCCGTGGGCAAATGACGTCGATTTTTCAAAATCAGCTCGTTACAAACGTTTGCAAAAAGTTAATATACCCTGACCTTTCATGTTTAGGGTATAATTATATGTTTACAAAAAAAAAAATTTAAATCAGCATATGAATTTTTATTCAATAAAGTCAAATTTTAGGCTTTAAAGTCTTCACTGAGGAAACCAAATTTTCAAAACTAGCAAAAACGTGCTACTTTTGAAAATGTATTACTCCGATTTTGGGCCTCAAATGTTTATTTCAATTTTAAAAACGAACATTTTAAAATGAGTGTCTTAAACGTTCGTTCGATTTTCTATCAGAAATATTTTAAAATAAGCTTTTGAAACCTTCGTTCATTTTAAAATTAACATTTTAAAATAGCTTCTAATTATCAACAATTATCATTTTGAAATATCGAACAAACGTTTTAAAAGCTCATTTTAGTCATTATGAGCGTATTGAGTGCACTTTTCATAACGCCATCACCAAATTTTGAACCAATTCAACACTATTGAACATTCATTATTCAACCAGAGTGCATAAAGCCCGTAATTTTAAAAATTTAAAACATGCAGTAACAGAGAGTATTCGTGAAAACCGTAAACAGTAAATTCGCTGACGATCTCAGGCTTTGGGCATTTGAATGAATTGGACCCACAAAATGGAATATCTTAGAGCTAGTCGTGGGCAACATTTGAAAAAAATAATACTGAATTGTAGGTACCAAACTATCATTCAAAAGAATAATAAAATTTGCATCAATACATTGATTTTCATGTATTTTGTTTAGAAAACAAACTATGAAGCTCTTATTGGATCACCCGTCATTCCAATTCTATTGGTCCAAGTTTTTTATACCCCCACGCGTACTGCGTAAGGGGTATATTAATTTTGTCACGACGTGTGTAACACCCAAAAGGAGGCGTGGTAAGTATGGAAAAGTATTAATATTCTTGATCAACATCACCACCTGAGTTGATTTAGCCATGTCCGTCTGTCTGTCCGTCTGTCTGTCGACACGATTACAGCCGTAATTTTGAAGATATCGTAATGAAATTCGATATTTAAGCTTTTTTTTAAAAAACTAAGGTCAAGTTCGAGAATGGGCTAAATCGGATGAAAACCACACCTACTTCCCATACAACCCCAAAATTGAAAAATCTGCAAAGAAGCTAATATTAAAGCTACAATACTGAAATTTGGTATATGTATATTCTATGTGAAAACTAAGATGTCATAGAAAAATAAGCGTTATCCACCGACTAACACGCCCACCTCCCATACAACCCCAAAATTGAAATATCTATAAAGAGGCTAATATTAAAGTTACAAGACGAAAACTCGGTATTTGTGTTTTCAATGTCAAAAATGAGGTATGTTAGAAAAATGGGCGTCATCCACCCACTAACACGCCCACTTCCCATACAACACCAAAATTGAACAATCTATAAAGAGGCTAATATTAAAGTTACAAGATGGAAACTCGGTATTTGTGTATTTAATGTCAAAACTGAGGTGTGTTAAAAAATGGGAGTCATCCACCAATTAACACGCCCACCTCCCATACAACCCCAAAATTGAAAAATCTATAAATCTATAATTCTATGCCGAAACTGAGGTATGCTAGAAAAATGGGCGTCATACACAATCTAACACGCCCACCTCCCATACAACCCCAAAATTTAAAACTTTATAAAAAGGCCAAAAAGCTCTCCAATTTAAGATTCTTCCAACCTTAAGAATCGGCCGTGGGGGTATTTTTACTTCGGCCAAGTCGAACATATAGCTTACTAGTTTTCATCTAAAATAAACACAATTCTCATAACGACTAAGTGACTAAAATGTAGTCACTAAAATTTAGTTTGTGACTAAGATTTCAAAAATAAATATTTAAAAAAAATTTTTTAGTTTCTTCTAAATAAGTTTCGAGATATCCTCACACATATTTCGTAGCGTGTTGTTGTCAATTATTTGACCATATTTCTATCACTTTTTATTCGACTTGCAAAAATATCATATTGAATGATAATTTTATCCTGTTTTCAATGGCATCTTATTCAAAGCGAGGATCTGTAAATTGAGTAAATTACATAGTTTCAAAATCAGAATAAGTTGATTTGTTTGCATATTGTTTTAGAAATGACTGAATTTAAATTGATCTGCTTACAGCCACAAAAAAACTTTTGATATTTATTATTAAAGGTCATTATTTCACATTAAATAAAGCATAAATTTGCTCAAATCATATTCATGATCATAACCAGCAAAAATCTTTTTTCAACCAGATTATGAATACAAGAAATTATAGATATTACCTTTCTTTATCAGTTTTTTTTCATAATTCTATGATGTATTTTATCCGATTTGGGCAAATATGTAAAAACAAAAAAAAAAAACAAATTGGCCATTTCAGCCCTTGAAAGGACTTTGACCGAGCTTCTTATGATCAATTGTGTTGTGTGTGTTATTAAATGTTTGCACACAATTGACCGAGAACTGGACCTACATGTTTTATGCCGACTCCGAACGGCTAAATTTCATGTTCTCAAGAAGCTTTACATTGCATTATTTACTCTCTGAGGTTTGCCATTGCCTGCAGAGAGGTGGTAACCGAACAGAAAAATTTTTTTCTGATCGGTCCGATCAGAGAGGTGGTGACCGATCCCCGCGGCTGGGGATCGAACCCGGGCTCCGAGCAAATATGTACTAATGGGCAAATATGTACTAATTGTTAAAATATTGTGTTAAATAATGATGGTTCATAATAAAAGGAAAGTTTCTTACCTATAGGGGGATCAATTGATATAAAAGTCATATGAGGAATGAGTTCATTTTTGGTGAAATGGTTATTTTTTTTTGAACCCTAGAAGGACATGCTTATTTTTTTATACATTAAGGTTATGCTTCGTCGAATGTAACTTGTAACTTTTTTATTGATAGAGCGTCAGAGTAACCGTCGTAACTTCTTTGTTTTAAGACCGATTTTAAAAGTTTTTGCTGCAAAACCAATTAGAATTTAATAATCTCTAATATGGTAATCAAATTTTCTTAATTTTATTTGAATACAAGTTGAAAAAATAATTTGTTTTTTTTTATTTATTTTTTCGGTTTTTACCAGTTTTCCATACCAAGGTCAAGTGTAAGGTCATCAAAATTTATGAATTAAATGTTGGTCTCAACAAGGTAAACCATTTTGCAGAATAAATTTTCGAACATCTAAGCCATTATGAAATTTATAGAGGATGAAGATCATTGTAACTTTTTTATTGAAAGAGCGCCAGAGTAACCATCGTAACTTTTTTGTTTTAAGACCGATTTTAAAATTTTTTGCTACAAAACCAATAAGAATTTAATAATTTCTAATATGGCAATAAACATTTTTTTTTTAATTTTATGGGAATACAAGTTAAAAAAATAATTTGTGTTTTTTTATTTTTTTTTTTTTTTTGGTTTTCTATACCAAGGTCAAGTGTAAGGTCATCAGGATTTATGAAAAAAATGTTGGTCTTAACAAGCTTAACCATTGTGCAGAATAAATTTTCGAACATCTTAGCCATTATAAAATTTATAAACGATAAAGTGTCTCAAAATGATAAGGTATGTGCACAAAAATTGAAATTGCAAAACAACATATAAAAGCTCCATCAGTAAATTGCTTTTGATGTTAAGGCAACATTCTTCTTCAAATTTAAAAAATAAAAACTCAAAAAAAATTATGCTTTTTTTGAGATATTAGCAAATACATTTTTTTTTTAATTGGTTGGCAACCCTAACATCCAAAATTTTAAAGTTATATATTTTTCCAAAAATTTTTTTTTAGTACCTTTCCAACGGTTTCTTATTTATAAAAATTGGATAAAAACTGACGTAGATACAATTAATTGAAAATTTTCCGATTCTGGCGTTTTCGGGCGATTTGTAGAATTGAGAGGTCCATAACTTTTCAACGAATGGCGATAAAAAAAAAATAAATGAACTTATATTCTAAGAATTTTAATAGGAATCTATAGCTCAAAAATAAAACAAATCGAAAACGATGAGGTCAATTTTTGAAAAAAAGTATTGCGTTATGCGTGGAATGGGCGAGTGCTCAAAATTTGGCAGCAGCTGTCCCGATTCTTCAAAATATTTTTTATTTTGGTATTATTTTTATTACTTTTTAAAAATTTTTTATATGTTTTTATTTATTATTTGCTTTTCCTGCTCAAAAATTTCAATATTATTATCGTTCACACAATTAGAATTGATCTATGAGAGTATATAGCTAATTGATCTGTGAAAGAAAAGTAAGTTTTCAACCCAGATTTTTCGTTTTTTGATTTTTGACTCTAAGATATCCATACATCTAGAAAACTAGAAACCGAGCGATATGCATAAATCTTTGATGATTTCAACGTGATGATTTGAACTTGATTTTAACTCTTAAGGTAGGACATAACATTCGCGGCAGAGAAAACCGACCTTTTTTTAAAAATTCATAACTCAGTCAAAAACAAACATTTTTTCAAAAATTTTTTGTTATTGTAGAGAATTGAACAAATTACAAGAAAAAAAAAATTCAAAAAAATATATTTATACTTCAGCATAGTTTTATAGAGCTCCAAACTGGCGGCAGAGAAAAAAATGGGGCCTCGTGGTTGCAGCGCTGGGAGTCGCAAAAATTGTCCGATCTGGAAAAAAATGACTTTTTGAAATATTAACAAAATTGGTTATCGAATGACAGGAGCATTTTTTTCAATTTTTTTTCAATTTTTCCAAATTTAAAGTGTATTTTTTCGAAAAAAATATTGACTGTCGAAAAAAATCGAAAAAATTTAAAAAAAGCTCGTGTCATACGATAGCGAATCAAGTTTAAAAAAATGCAAAAAATAAAAAATTTCGTCACAAAATGAACCCGTATTGCCGCAACCAGTACGAAAAACATGGTTTCGAGATAAACGCGTTCAAAGTTTGTGAACAAAGAAAAAAAAGTTAAAATTTAAAATGCGCTTTCACTAATCCGGCTGTAACTTTTGACTCTTTCTATGAAATTTTTTTTCTTAGAAAGTTAAAAATATTTACATAATACAAAATTATAAAAAATTCGATTTAAAAAACGAATAATGTCATGTCCCCCTTAAAGTATGAAAAATCAGTTTTAAAGACAGCACACAATGCATCAAAATGTATAGCGAAAATAGGAAAAAAGTTGTTGTTGTTTTATTTTAAAGTATAGAATTTTGCACCATATTATGAAATTATAACAAATTCAAAATATGTTTACAAATATCTATAATAATACATATTTATACTTAATTAAGTTTGTAATTTTAAAGTGAGTTAATTTTTTAAAAAATTTAGCATGTTTTTTCTAGAACACAAAATTAGGATTATTTTAAAAATTTATTTTGCTTATTGCAAAAATTGTCTGATCTGAAAAAAATTACTTTTTTAAATGTGAACAAAATTGGTAATCGTATGACAAGAGCTTTTTTTTAAATTTTTTTTCAATTTTTAGTGATGTTCCAAATTTGAAAGTATGTTTTTTCGAAAAAAATATTGACTGTAAGAATTCATAAAAAATCGAAAAAAAAATTTAAAAAGCTCGTGTCATACGATAGCGAATCAAGGTTAAATATGCTTAAACAAAAAAAAACTCCTTGGATTTCAACGAAACTTTTCTGTAATTTAATTTGAAGTATTAACTTTTGACTTTCAAAACATTATCTGCACCTTTTCATAAATTGGCAAAAACTTGACAGTTCAATTTTAGCAAATTTTAATACCCTATAAATGTACGATTTTTGATATAAAGTCAGTTATTTGTCGCTACAAAGGAGGAAGAACACGGATACTCTTAATATATCGCACACTAAATACAAAACAGTCACAACTCAAAGTTTTTTATATCGACTTTATGTTATAAATCAATTCACAACACACATATCTCACTATCTTTTTCATTTTTTTCTTCATTAACTGGAGAATGAAGTTTGTGTGTTTAAATGAAAATTGCTTTTCTTCTGCAGTTTCAACCAACGGGTTGTATTTTTCGCTTCTCCTGAAAAGTCATGTTTTTTGAGTTGTGACTGTTTTGTATTTAGTGTGCGATATGATGAATAACATTATTCTGATTTAGCTTAAAAAAAAAAATTACTAAATTTTCTTATTCATTTTGCTAATTGTGAAAATTTTTTAGTGACGTTTTTGGCATGAAAAAAAAAATTGAAAATATCATATAGGTTAAGTATAGATTTTTTTAATTTTTTTAAGCTCAATCGAATTTTCTAGTTTTGAGAGAATATTTTGTGGATTAAAATGAGTCAAATGCAATTAAAAAACTAAAAATTGATTTATCTTAACATTGGCGTTTTTGACATAAAGGGTACGATATAATTTTTTTCTCAGTCAGATTAAAAATATAATTTTTTTTTTTTCAGTGATATTGTTAAATTGTCTGTGAACTGCAACTTTTTTCATTGAAGCAAATTATTTTCTTCCAGTCTTAATTTACATGTGGATTAAAAACACTTGGCTAACTTTTCGGAAGTGCCCACATAAAAATATATTGTTCCTCAAAGACTTCAGAAACTAACATAAAACTGATAAATTCCACTCATGGCAAACATTGTAATAAAATTGCTGCTATTAAACAATAAATCCACAACCTAAAATAGATCACCTCCCTCCTCGACCCACAAAATATGCTATACTACGTACGACTGTCTTGCAAGAGAAAAGCTAATAAAAACCTCAGTTTTAATCTAGCACACATCAGTCAAAGTAATTTAACTGTAACAAATACATATAAAGCTACGATTAATAAATGTAGATATCCATGTAATAGTAGCGATACATTATGTTTGGTTATAAATTCGATCTGAACTTCAGCTGTACAAATGCTATGCTTCGACTTCTTGGTCTCTCTGCTGCACCAATGAGGTTTATCATAATAGAGCGCATTACAACCGGTTGGTGAGATTAATCTAGGAATTAATTGCCAAAAGCTAACATGGAAGAGAAGACAAGGGAAATATTATGTATCTAACTGACAGAATCGTGTAACAACTTGTATAGAGTTGTACGTGCTGTTGTTGTTGTTGTTGTTGTTCTAGCTTTTGCTGGCAGCATGTTTTGTAAGGTAGAGAGTGTAACACCCACTGTGTGTTATGCGAGCGGGTCTTAAGACGAGTTTATGTGAGTGAGTGGGTGAGGGCATGTGTTGCTTTTGCTGCTACAAACCTAGCGTCTTGCTAAATGTTTTTCTTCTCTACCCTACCCTCACCCCTCAAGTAATACTTACAGCGAGAGTGTATAAAAAAAAAGAATTTCCATTTAAATCTTGTGACTAAATGGAAAAGGAAAAACCGGAATTTTTTACTGACTTTGATTTAATGCCCAACGCTTTGTCAAATCTTTGCTACGCTCTGCAAAACGAATGTGTGTGACTGTGTTTGCGTGTTTGTATGTTCGTATGTATATTTATATATTTGTACATAACACATAAATGTATATTTGTATCTATTTTAGTTAGAAAACAATCATGCAAACATTTTATGGTATTTCCGCTGCTAATGCCGTTAAAAAAGATTGATATTACGCAACGGATGTAACAAAGTTTTACCCCCCCCCCCACACATACACACAAACATGCATATATATGTTAGTATATGTGTGTGTAAAAATAAATTTCTGCTTTTTGTATTCTGCATACATGTTGTGCGAGGCACAAATATTTTCGATGTTGTACGATACCCAAGTCAAGGTTATTAATCAAGCTGATTTTTAATGTCCAGCAAACTAAGAAGAAGACAAATGTTATACAACGCAATTTAGTAGCATGCTTTTAGGGGCAAACATTAATGTATTTTCTTTTTGGTTATATAACTTGTGTACAATTGCTTTTATTGCGACAAGTGTTTTTTTGTTGTTGTTGTTGTTTTTGCTTTTACTGTTATACATTCATGTTATTTTCTTGCTTGCTCTGCATTCCAAAATAAATTGTTGCAAATACTTCCAAGAACTGTTTGCATGGCAGAGCAACATACTTTAGGGGTTTATTTTCATATGAAAAACATGTGAAATTCTAGCTAAGATATAACTGCACTTTGTTGCAGTTTATTTTTTAATGCTTGGAAATATATTCACGAAATGTTTTTAAGCTGTTATGCTTTCCGGAGCTGCAGCCAGTCAAGCATATGTTAAGCAATGCATTTTATATATAAAGCCCTAAAGTATGCTTGTTATTATTATTGCTAAGTACTCACTTTTATAATGCGTCAAGTACAGCTCGTTCTGATCATTGAATTCACCATCTGCATTGGGTTGATCGAATGGATATAAATTCATATCCGGTGAACGTCCTGAAGCCAAAATGCGTGGACGATCTTCTTCAATCAGCTTTTCCGTTTCCTGCGCGTAAATATCGTGTATGCGTGCGGAGCACTTAAGCTGTGTGTGAAATGGTGCAAAAAGAAGTATAAACAGACTTAGTAATATTACAATTTACTAATTTCATGAGAAGGAAAACTTGTTAAGAGTGAGAACAAAATTTACAATGTCTTTATTTTCGCAGACCTCAAGTTATTTGTTACAAAATTTAAAAAAAAAATTTTTCAAACTAACAACTTTATGAAAATAATTTTTTTAAATATGTTAATTTTTAAAAAAGTTTACAAAATGTCCTTTTAAAATATTCGCTGAGGATTCAAATATTCTCAATAAAAATTTCTTGTGCAATTTTACTATAACTTACTGCTATTTCACCATTAGTTATTTTTACGTTATTTTTTTAAAATCAATGTTTTTTGAGTTATTTTTTTAAAATATTTAATGTTTACAATAGTTTAAATATAATCTAAGAGGTTTAGATTATGTAGTTTAAATATAATCTAAGATTTTAATATAATAATATAAATTCTAATTCTGTTTCATTCAACTGCTTAATCAAAAAAAAACCTTCATAATAGGTTTAATTAACTCCTTAAAAAAATTGTAAGTTTCGTTTTTTATTTAAAAAAACATATTACAAAAAAAAAAATTATTTTTTGGTTTTGCCGGGCATTGAACCCAGGTCAGTCGAGTAATAAACGTGAACGCTAGCAAGCTCGGCTACACACAAATTTACAAAACATTGATTCAATTTCATTATCAACGTGCGCATAAGTGTACCGTGTTCTATAAATAGACTGATTAGGTCCAAAGGTGTCCATGAGGTGTCAATACCCCTGTCAATGACAACGCCATTTTAAAGGGACCGGTTGGTTTCATATTTTAGTGGCAGAATTGGGACCGGTTACTATCACTTTGGGACCTATCACGTGATAGGTTCTGAACCGGTTCATTTGTCCGTAGGGAATCTATATCTTTACGCCACGTAGGCACATGATAAACATGCATACAAAATGTAATTAAACTGAACGCGTAACATTCTGTCCGTAACATTCATTTTCATCCGAAAAGTATGCACGGAAAATTTATTTCTTTAAGCTTTAAATGAATATATTTAGGCATAGAGTTACATCCAGCGGGAAAAAAATCTACTGCCTGATCGCCGCATAATGAGCTTAAAGCTTAATTTGGTTCGTTGGTTGTGATCAAAAACTTGACAGATGATTGACAACATGCCAAAAACAGTTAATTCAATATAATAATAAGAGCAAAAAGTGTTAAAAGTGCAATGTTACCGAGAATAGTTTTTGCCATGCCAAAGCTAAGAAAAATAGCTAAAACAGGAGCAGAATGCGTTAGTGTAAGAGCGAATAGAGCTCTTAAGAATGCAGCCACAGCTGGGTCAGCAACTAATCATGAAGATATTAGTTGCTGACCGAAGATAGCGGCAGAGTTCCAAAATGCATTTTTACGAAGCATCAGTGTATTTTGGTGAATCTACAAAGAACTAATCCCCAGAAAAACACACTGATGTTTTGTAAAAATGTATTTTGAAACTCATCCATCATCTCAATAAAATTTTATAGCCAACCAAGTTGATACACTCAACAATCGACGTTCGCTGCTTTACGAGGCCATCACTCAGTATAACAATTATTATGATCAGGAAGTAGGAGGTAATAATCAACAAGATTTTACTCTGCTTTCGGAGGCTCTTTCAACGAGTACTAGCAAATGCAATCTAGAATTCAAAACGTGACAACGTTGAGAAGACATTCGAAACCAACTAAGACACCAACTGAACTAAAACAAGGACCGCAACTAACTGTTATTTTACAATTTACTAATAAAAAAAATGTTGAAAGACTTTTTCAAATATACCATTATGTTACAAATGTCCTCAGCCTCACGAATATTAAGTGCCTTTTAAATTTTAGACTGATTCTTTAAAAGTTAAAATTGAAGTATTATTTTTTGCTTTGTATTTTTTTGAGGAAAAATAAAGGTTACTTTTGACATTTATTTTATCAGTCAAAAATAACAGTTATTTTATGACTTTAATATTTTCGGTCAAAAATATCAAGCAATTTGTGTTTTTTTGAAGGTTGCTTGATAGATTGAACTGTTGACACCATGTGTAATGCTATCAACATTTTTTTAGTCGGTAAAATGACTTGAAGAAATTCAAATTACCTGATATTATTGACCGAAAAAAGTGTCTAATATTGAAAGATCTTCATGGAATAGTTGAAGACTACTTTTACGGGTACATTTTAAAACATTTTTGAGAATGTTCATATAAAAAACATAAATACATTGGTAGTGATTAAGATATGTCACATACTCCATAAAATTTTACATGTTCTGAGAACACAACAGTTATGTATGACCAATTGATATTCATAATTAATTTTTCATTTTAGTTAGTAATGTATTTTGTGTTTCTCTAAGAAACACATTTTTTCACAGGCAACAGGTGCATTTTTTTTTTCCTTATTTTATCTACCAGAACGATAATTATATGAAGTCTGTAATTTTTTGTATATATAGCGGACTGTATTACCTTTAATCTGCCTTTGTTGAAGTGCTGTAGTGTCACAATGAAATTTATTTCTAGCACTGCGGATTCCAAATTCTCTTCAGTATGTTTTTGCACATCAAAAGTACGTATATAATTGTACGGCACCTGAAAGTAGAAACGAAGTATTGTTAATCTAAGCGGCTTTTTTTTAATTTTACGTAAAACTTGCATGGAGGACAACTTAACATTACTAAATTTTTAATTTTTTATAAGTCTTCGATGAAAAATGATTGTACATGGCATTGCACTATTATTTTTCTAATAGATTTGGGGTCTCTAAACACGAAAACCGAAAAAAAAAAAATTTTTTTTGTGTTTAAAATATTTGTTTTAAATTTTGCTCGCTTTTTCCAAATAAATTCGCATTGATTGAAATATATCTTGTATACTTTTTTCGATTTTAATAATCAAGCCTATCAATTTAAGCCCAAAAAATATTTATATATTAAGCAGTTTTTGCGCTATAGAAGAAATATTTAAAAAAAAAATGAATTTTCCCACATAAAATTGCAAGTAAAGGTTTCTTTAAAGGTTGCAAGTTTAAGGTTTCTTAAAGATTGTGATGACCGTGGCATGTAGGTTAAGTGTGTGGCTTAGCATGCTCGGAGCCCGGGTTCGATCCCCAGCCGCGGCGAAAAGTTTTTTCAATAAAAAATTTTTCTGATCGGTCACCACCTCTCTGCAGACAATGGTAAACCTCAGAAAGTAAATAATGCCATGTAAAGCTTCTTGAGAACATGAACTTTAGCCGTTCGGAGTCGGCATAAAACATGTACATAGGTCCAGTTCTCGGTCAATTGTGTGCAAACATTTAATAACACACACAACACAATTGATCATAAGAAGCTCAGTCAAAGTTCTTTCAAGGGCAGAAATGGCCAATTTGTTTTTTTTTTTTTTAAAGTTTCTTAAAAATTCATTAAAAATCGAATAATGCACATAATAGCTAATTTTCCCTTTTGACCTTAAAAACATATTTTTAATAAAGAAAATAAGCTATCGCCGAAAGAAATTTGTGCAAAAATAAGGACGGGAGAATGATTTGAGATTTTGAAGATTTGGCATTGTACTGTGTTCACGGTCTTATTTAGACTTAAATAGAGTTCAGGGTCTTTTAGGTACTTTAATGAAGACAATAATTAAAACCTACAACAATTGTGTGAAGCAAGTCAAGCTTGACTAAACAGCACAATTTGAATGGCTGCTATACCAACACATCAGCAGTCTTTTGTGATTCTCTCTGTTATTCTGTCGGAACTGTTGTCTACTCTTTATGATCTAGCTGGTTTATGAATAAAGTAAGTTATTCATTTTATTAAATTGTCTACTGTTGTCTCAACAAGTTAAACAATTCAGAATTCAGCTGTCTTTAAATGTTATTAAAAAATAGCTTGAATCTTATGGTTTAGTAATGAACAAAATTTTGAACAAGTCTAAAATTTTTATTCGTACCGAAAAGTGATTTATTTAAGTATTCTGATATATTCTAAAGGCAATATTTAACATATATATTAAATCTTAAAATTTATGTATTTTAAAATTAAGTTTTCAAGTTGTTAAAATCTTTACGTCTAACATAAAGTTAAATTAAAAAAATCATATATCTTTGAAGAATTACTTGTCATTTGAACACATTAACATCTCTCATACTGATATTCACCATCACAACTTTTTCTGAAGCAATTTTATATCATTTTATGCATTAATTTCCTCCAACTTTTCGTTTCGAAAAAATTGTCACCACATAAAATCCCGCTGACACCGCCAAAACTATTTCCAAACTATTAATAATCAGCTTTACTCATATCGCCAAATACAATGTTTTATGCATTTCTACATTACTAAATGTTAAAGATTTTTTTTTTGTTTTCGATTTTTCTTATCCCGATATTAAAAACTGTTTCTTGTACTTAACCCTCACTTTGGCACTATTTACATATGTAAATATCCCAATTTTAAATTTGCCATAACTCCTTTCTTTTTTATGCGATTTGAATATGGCTTGGACTCTGTGGCTATTTTTTGGTTTTCTTTCTGAAAATTCAAAACTTGTTTTGAATTTTAGAATTTTCTGATACTTTTTGGAAATTTTTCATTTTTATAACGTTGTTTGGTACATATTTACATATGTAAATATTTTGTATTTTAAAGGCTTTTATGGTGTTTTAACGCATTTTTTAAATTAATAATAGAAAAAAATGATAAGGAAAAACTCTTCACATTTTTTTATTTATACATATTTCGTATTTGATAGCTTATATTGGGAAAATATTAATGAACAGAAATTTTTGGTTCGCTGGCACAACAATATGTCATGTTTTGATATTGTAGCTGGAAGTACTAATTTAATGAAAAAAGTATATTTTTTGTTGAAATTGGTTTTTGTTTATTCATTGGAACTATAAAGTTTTTTCAATTTGATCTTCATACTTACATTTTGGTTATTTCGTAAAGAGCTGGACCGTCAAGTGTGCATAATATTTAAAACGCTATATCGTAGGAAATAATGCATGGATTTCAATGGCTAATAATTCTTTGAAATGGTTACAGAAAAACCTTTCTTTTGATACCCATAAAGCTAGATATTGTTTGAAAAAAAAATACGACTTTTCCAGGCCCATTTTCCCAACTTCCGAACCCTATAACTTCTAAACCACTTGAGAGCGGTGTGTAAATTCTTCCGGAATTGGACTTAGAAGGTGTTAATACATATATTCCACCTAAAAAATCATGTAAATTTTGAGGTTCTGTTTATCTTTAATGATGACAAAAAAAAATATTTACAAATGTAAATATGTGCCAGATTACGAAGTAAAAGATTGGTGCCAAAGTGAGGGTTAATCAACATTGGCTGATTTTTTGTTTTTTCTACCAATTCCAGCTCAAAAACTAATATCGTAAATTATGCAAAAACAAACATAAGAAAACAAAAAAAAAAAAAAAACACAAATCAAACAGAAATCCATATTAATGACCAAAATGTGCTTCAAATCGCTGGCATAAAATCACTCAATAACGTAAAATATATGCTAGAGAGAAAAGGAAAAAATTACAAGCAAAAAAAAATCATGATTTATGAACGCAGCAGGAAAAAAGCAAAAAATAAATAAAAATCGACTAAAATAGAAATTGTTTTTCTCTGACTGCATTTGCACTGTTGGTTAGTAGCTAGTGGCTGACGTTACGTCAAGCAAGGCCAACGCAACTTAGTGTTACGTTTTGCTCCATAGCATAATGTTGCATAACGTCAAGAAATTTAATAAAAAAATTTTAGCTTAATAGTCAAACTCAAACACAAATCAGTCGATGTGGCACGCAGGTGAAGAATTGAAACAGCTACGAAAAACCAAAAAAAAAATAATCTATAAACGAATGGTTGGCAGTAGAAATAAAAAGAGAACGCTTTAGGACGACAGAGTGAGATGACAAAGACGAAAAAAGGAAATTACAGCATAAACACAAAGTTCAGGTTGGTCAAGTTCTGTGCACTGTGAGAAAATTCGTAAGAGCTAAAATTTTAAAATTATTTGTTCTAGTTGCTGAGAAATCCTTTTTCCTCCAGCGTTTTAGTTTCAAAAAATATGATACAAATTTCGAGCATTTAAACGATATAACCATGCTGTCTGTTCTACGGATTGCCTGGGTGTTAGTCCAGTTGGAGCTATAGTATTGAAATTAAATAAGTTTTTATCAAAAATAAACATAAAGTTTGTAAATTAAATCGAATAAGAACCAAATCGAATAAGAACCACGCCTAACTTCAATGCAAAGTGAGTTTTTCAAAACGTTAAAATCTCTAAAAAGTTATTGAAAGATGTATCTTAACGCTGCACATTTTACATATTAGCTTTAAGCTTGGAAAAACTTAGGAAAAACTAGCATGAAAACGACGCCTACCTGCCATAAAAGTGTTAGCTATGTATTATCAAAACTGAAAATCTTTTAATGGACTAGACTTACGTAATAATAATTATTCTTTGCTACATAGTTTCTTAATGAATTGCAATTTCAAAAATAAGCTGGACCTAAATTAATCACAATCACCTAAAACTGTTTACTGTAAAAATTTATTTTTCGTGCATTGAACCATGAATCGCAATAACCAGCGTTTAGGAGTCGCTCCCTTTAATGTCGTGCCGCACATTGATTGAGTTTCATAGAACCAGCGGCCAAAAATAGAAGAAGTTGTCGAAGGACAATGGAACTTGGCACAGATGCAGTTTTTGTTTAAATCAAGAAAAAAATTAAAATGATCAGCCCACTTTTACGGCCACCTCCCATACAAAGTGAAAATTCAATTTCGACCTACGGCATTGTTTTTTAGCACATAGAATTTTCAAACACTCAGAATCATTTGTGTGAAATTTTAAAAATATGCGCCCACTTTTACGCCCTTGATTTTTAATGTATCAACACAATTTTCACAAAAAATAATTGTAGAATGGGCTCCTAAAAATATACACCTGATCCGCCTACTTTTACGCCCACCTCCCATAGAAAATACTAATAGAAAAACATGAATAAGTAATTTAAGCATAGTCTAATGCTTGGTTTTCACTTTGTCATTTTTTGTTTGACATGAAATTTATAAGTTTAAAAAATCACATAAAAAACATTTTTTTTTGCAATTTTTGCTATAAACATGTGAAGAGATCAGGTTTTCCTATTTTTGGCAATTGTCAAACAGAAAAAAATGACAACGTGTTGGCATTTTTCATGTGACTGACAACAACTGACCATTGAAATTGACATAGTGAAAACCAGGCTTTATAATAATTTTTTAACATCATTATCGTATTTTTTTTTTTTCGAAAAGAGCAGTTTGAAGCAGCTTAATTTTTTTTGAACTTTTAGCTGAGACTTCAAGCTGCAATTTGACAGCTTTCGTTAAACAGCGCTCCACAGCGCTAAAAAGATGCAGTTCACGGAAGTTGATGATCATTGAAATTTTGATGTTGTTTATATTTTGTTCTACGAAATTTTTTATATGACACTTTCTCCAACTTTTTTTAATGCAAGTTTTACCATCTATGACAATTGTCATTTACGAAAATATACAACAAAGTCAAAGTTTACTGTGACTGTAGCAAAAGATTGAATATACAGTAAATTTGCATGCCATTTTAAGCAAGCGAACATATATGAACTTCGAGCATGTCTGTCCCAAGTAAATAAAAAATATATCAGCCTAATATTACGGAATCATAATATTCAGATATCTGACAACAAAATACCAAAACATTATTCAAATCGGCGAACATGAAACAAAATTAACTTCGGCCACTCTTCAACCAGTGTGTGCCCCATCCATTTAAAGAAATGGTGAATGTATGGTGTGAAGGGTTTTATATTGTTGGTGTAGTAGGATTGGGAAGTTATGATAGATAAGGTTTCAAGGCTGTGGTATCAGAGAGTGAACAAAACCGCACCTTATAAGAAGAGTCTCAAAATCGTTTCAAACTGTATTTTTATCCATATTGCATTTGGCTCTTCGACTCAAACACTAACACTATTCCTAACTCGCAAATGAAATAGAGCGGAATATAATGGTATATATGGTAATATTAGAAATGGTGACCGTGGCATGCAGGCTGAGTGTGTGGCTTAGCATGCTCGGAGCTCGAGTTTGATCCCCAGTCGCGGCGAAAAGTTTTTTCAATAAAAAAATTTTTCTGATCGGTCACCACCTCTCTGCAGACATTGGCAAACCTCAGAGAGTAAATATTGCCATGTAAAGCTTCTTGAGAACATGAACTTTAGCCGTTCGGAGTCGGCACACTGAGAAAAAAACACATACCTTGCTCCGGTAAAAAATTTCTCTGTTATTGATAACACTGTGCGACAATTTAAGGGTCTAATGGATTAACCTCAAATATCGCGATGGTTAATAATAGTGCATGGTCTTTATATTATGCCCTCATACTCAGTTTTATCAGATTAGGTCAAATAACAGAGAAATTCAAGGTCAAATTTCACCTTTAAGTCACAAATTTTTTCTTATAACTCTAAAACTAAATTCAAATCCCGTGTAGTAACTGGATCTATATATTTGCAATGGATGGTTCTTTACATTTTGAGACCATTTTTTGCTCAAAGAGTTACGTAAGGGGGTTAATTATTTCTTCGAAAACAGGGCTTTTTTAACAAAAAACAAGATTTTCAATAGTTCAGTTACTTTGTATTTGTCTTCAAAAACAATCCGATTTTGCTGAATTTTTGCACATACCTTAAGTAAAATAAAATAACCCACCTCTGAAAAGATCACAACAATTACATGAGCGCATCCAAAGAAATTCGGATTCAAAGATTACCAAAGATGTTAATTTCGTTAATGTAAGCCCAAGATTAAAATCATTCAGATGAAAATTATAGATCCAACAATTTTCTTCAAAACTGCCCTTAACATTTTTACCGAAAGAGTTACCGTTTTAAAGATATGCGCGTAAAACGTGATCACAACTTATATGAAAAATTCAAACTTCAGAAGAAATAGAAATACAAATAATTTTTATTTTAGCCGTTTAAATTTTTGATATATAATTTTCATATAATTGTAATTACATATTTACGCGCATATCTTTAAAACAGTTACTCTTTCGGTAAAAATGTTAAGGACTGTTTTGAAGAAAATTGTTGGACCTATAATTTTCACCTGTATGATTTTACGCTAGGGCTTACATTAACGAAGTTAACATCTTTGGTAATCTTTAAATCCGAATATTTTTGGATGCGCACATGTAATTGTTGTGATCTTTTCAGAGGTGGGTTATTTTATTTTACTTAAGGTATGTGCGAAAATTCAGCAAAATCGGATTGTTTTTGAAGACAAATACAAAGTAACTGAACTATTGAAAGTCTTGTTTTTTATTAAAAAAGCCCTGTTTTCAAATAAATAATTAACCCCCTTACGTAACTCTTTGAGCAAAAAATAGTCTCAAAATGTAAAGAACCATCCATTACAAATATATAGATCCAGTTACTACACGGGATTTGAATTTAGTTTTAGAGTTATAAGAAAAAATTTGTGACTTAAAGGTGAAATTTGACCTTGAATTTCTCTGTTATTTGACCTAATCCGATAAAACTGAGTGTGAGGGCATAATATATAGACCATGCACTACTAGAAACCATTGAGAATGGGCTAAATCGGATGAAAACCACGCCTACCTCCCATACAACCCCAATGATGAAGACTCAATAAAGAAACGAATATTTACGCTACAAAACTTAAATTCTAAATATTCTATGACAAAACTCTGGTGTGTTAGAAAAATGGGCGTCATCCACCCACTAACACGCCCACTTCCCATACAACCCTGTTATTGAATCCTATATATAGAGCCTTGTGTCGAAGATATAAAAGTTAAATTAAATATTTATTATTTTTATATAAAAATTGAGACGTGAGAGAAAAATGGGCATCCACCCACGAACACGCCCACCGCCCATACAAGCCCAAAATTGAAAACTTTATTAATAGGCTTCTGTCGAAGCTACAAAAGAAAAATTAGATATTTATTCTTTTTATAATAAAACCAAGATGTGTTAGAAAAATGGGCGTCATCCACCGATGAACACGCCCACCTCCCATACAACCCCCAAATTGAAAACTTTATAAAAAGTCTTGTCTTTACTTTGTAGGATAACAATTTGATATGAATGTATTTAAGACGTCATCAAAATAGTAAAATTTTTTAAAATCTCATATAAAAAGAGCTGCAATTAACGATTTTGTACCATTACGAATCGCCCGTGGGGGTATTTAACTTCGGCCAAGTCGAAGATATACCTTACTAGTTTATCAAAACATAGGAAAAATTTTTCATTTTCATAATATATTTTTCTCTTAAAATGAGAAGTTTTTTGTGCGAGAAATATATTTGTCATTATAAGAGACATTGAAATATTTCCATTACCTAGAAGTGATGAAATATTTCTTCGAAAATGTGAAAATTTATTCTAATTGAAAAAAATTTTATTTGAAAATAGAAAATTGCTTTTACCGAAAATAGAGAAATTTTTCACCGGAGAAAGATATGTGTTTTTTTTCTGGGTGTGGGTGCCCATTTTCCTCAGAAACCAGACGTCAGATCGAGACGTTGAAAATGTCATTTTTTGTTTTTACCGCGTCTGGCAGGTACACTTTTATGGAAATTTGACTTAACACTTTCAACGGAAGGAGGGGACAAAACCCCAAAAAACGATAATTTAAAAAACGTTAATATCAGAGCAGTTTTGAAAATCGTCCTCATTTTGTGCTCGAGGCACAACCCCGAGTAACACCGGGCTACATCCGCTAGTCTATTTATAAAATACAAAGTCGTAAAATGTCAATTTACTTAGACATATAAAGCAAGCGTCAACATAGTATATTTTAGGGAGTTTTTCTCGTATAAGACTAAAATTTGGTATGTTAATTTCTTTAGTTACTGTCGGCAACTTTACTGAGAATGGGTTTTCAAGCCACCTTTTACTACCCATACATCAATAATAATGCTACATATCTAACAATTTTTGTCGTATAAAACTTTAATTTGGTGATTTATTTTGAAAGACAAGCTGGTACCCGGCGCGTTGCTGCCGACTTTGTCCAATACCTGTTCCAGTTTGCCAATAGAAGGCCATCAACAAATAGTATTAATATATTAAATATTCTGTGACCATTATTTTCAAACCTTTTAAATAAAAAATTTTGTCTTTTATTGGCGGAGCCACACTACTTTTCTAAAACCCGATCTAGTATTCGAGTATTTTCCAGTATTAGGATATCACCAAATAGTAGCTCAAAACCTAGTTTATTTTTTCTGTTTCTAGTCCTTCTGTGACTACTGTTTCCAAAACGATTCAATTTAAAAAATTTGACTTATATGGGCGGAGCTACACCCCTTGTAAAATTCGCGTTCTAGCTTTCCAGTAGTAGGACCACACCAAATAGTAACTTCATTCAGAGTTAAAATGTTCTGTGGCTTTTACTTCCACAACTATTCTGTATCAAAAATTTGAAATGTTTTGGCAGGTCCACTCCCCGTTTTCAATACCCGTGTGAGTTTTATAAATGAAAGACCTAACCAATAATTTACTTCATACTGAGTTTCATTGTGTACAACATTTAGTTCCAAATCTATTCGATATCAAATACGTTAGTTGTATGGGTGGTGCCACGCCCTTTTTACAAAAGTTTCTCATATTTCCTAATCGAAAAGAACGTCTTAGTAGTAACTTTGTACCGAGTTCCATTGATGTGTGTCTTATAGGTCGAAAGTAAAACCGAAAACTTGTGTTTTTGAAAAAGTGCCACGCCCCTCACAGGTAGGAGGATGAAAAATACTTTACGACCTATTCTTATACCTACCAAATGTACAAAAAAAATTTAATTTAAATTAGTCCAGCCGTTTCGGAGGAGTTTAAACACTAACACCGTGACACGAGATTTTTATATATTGGAAGATTATTATCGACAATATTTACGCCCTCTTTTTAAGAAATCATTAAAGTTGACTACTGTGCCCATAGTTTTTCCGAATTGATCCCGAGTTGAATGATGTCGTAACGAGTAACATGGTTGATGGTCCATGGCTCATAGTCCCGAGTATTCATTCTGGGCTGGGAATACGAGCATAACATGATTTCCACGACCTTGCTCGGCGAAACGATCAGTGGGAACGCCGAATATTTCCTATATCACTGTCGTTTTTCCTAATTAAAACGGCAGATTATTCATGTTAAGAGTCAAGGGGAAAAATGATTTGGTCGATAACCGATGAATTGTTTCATATAAATCGCTGCTGTCAAAAAAATTTCACACACGTTAATATGGAGTTTTGCAATTTCAATTTCATCAAATCGATAAGACTGTTTTAAAATATATGAATAAGGGCATTTAACTGGCTGTGTTCGGTATTTTCGCACCGGATGTAAGATACGAAGTGAATCGCTTTCAATTGGGTCCTTACGTCAGTTATAATAAGGCAACTTGGAGAATTTGTTTATTTTTGATACACAAACGACAACCGAAAACAAGATCAGGCTGAACTAAACCATTTGAAAGTCTTTGCAACTGATGCCATCGGTCGCATAAATTTACGCGGTTCATCCACACAATGATGAATGTTTCTACATATGTTTCCTTTTGGTTAATATTTGTGATCCGAACGAAGTCGGTGTCAACACGCTGCGAGTGTTGATGCTGTTTTGTACGTCATATATTATTGTGATGCATGTCATCGTTTGAATTTGCTTGAAAATGACACCCATTGAGACTTGATACGATCTCAATTTCATTGTTCAGTGCAATATCGCTGAATATCCTTTGAAGTTTGGTGTTCTAAAAATAATATGTCTTTAAATGCAGATAAATGCCAAACTATAATTTTTTCGCGAAAAATGAATGATATTTAAATGAATAATATTTGATTTTAATATAAAAGATACTGCTTTAAGTCATGTAGATGCCGTCAAAGACCTTGGTATAGGCATAGATCCTGAGTTATCGTTCAACAATCATATTGATTACATTTGTAAAAACGCATCTTTAATGCTTGGATTTATAAAACGCTGGGCCAAAGAATTCAATAGCATGATTACAACTACAACGTTGTATTATGCAATAGTGCGCCCTCACTTGGAGAGGGCGCACTTAACGCAAGTCAAGTTTGGTCCCCAAGTTAAAGTGTATATGCAGTGTTGCCAGAAGAGGGATTTTTCCCCGTTTTTCGGGATTTTTCGACTCAAGAGGGAAAACGGAAAAAAAAATCTTAAAAACGGGAAAAATAAGGTTGACTGCATTTTACTGCAAAAAATTTAATTTCTTGAAGAAGCCAATCAAACATGTATGTTATAAATTTCAAACACATGAATGTAATATAATGTATCTGAATGGGTCTGACATCTCATGTAAATGTATTACTATCTGAATCAGCGAATTATCAGCGTCAACCAAATTCAGTGCAAAAAATATATCGGCAGTTGGAAAAGCCAGTCACTAGTTTATATTTTGACTTTTTAAATTTTGCAAATGCAGTCAAAAGGTGTAAGAATTCACATGTCATACGAAAAAATTTAACTTACTTTAAAAACAATATTAGATTTTTTTATGAAAAAAAGAATACATTGACTCACTTTTAACTGTCTTAGACGTCACTCTCCAATATAAAAATAATTTTTTGCCGATGAGCGAATTATATATTGGTCTTTTTATAAGCGATAAGCTTACAGACATTGCTTCTGAAATAGCAGATGACGAAGTTAATTTATTCAAAGTAAATTGCAGAAACTTTTTCATAACTCAATGCCTTGAAATTTAAAAAAAAATTTCAGTTTTCGGGCCAAGACGGAGCATTTAAAATTTTTTTATTTGTAAACCGTTTAGTTTAAAAAAATAAGACATATTCTTCATTACTTCCATTGTGTTCATATTTTTCTGACTTATTTAAAAAGGTCATTGAATGATCTTGACTTAGAATAAAAGTCACTAAGAAATATTGATATATCAAATATACCCAAAACGTACAAGATTTCTGGCAACATATTTTAAATACGAAATTTGCAGATAAAACTGAAATTTTTTCTAAAATTAAACAATTGATCTCATTAATTTTTACTCTTCCGCTTAGCGGCGCATGTGCTGAAAGAGCTTTTTCTGCCATAAATTTAAATAAAAATAAAACAAGAAATCCGTTAGACAACCATACCCATAAGTGGTAGCTATTTTACATACAAAAACTCTAATGAAAAATCAAAACTACATAAATTTTGAATAAACAAGTAAAGAAAGTCTAAAGTCGGTCTAGGCCGACTATGAAATACTCTAAACCCACTTTTCAAAAAAAAAAAAAAAAATTAATTGTAAATGGGCGTGTCACTAAAAAGAGTGTTTGCAGTTACACTCAAGTAAAATGTACAATAACTAAATGTGATATATTTTAAGTCATATTTTTAACTACTTATTATTATTTTTATACCCTAAACCTGAAAGGTCAGGGTATATTAACTTTGTGCAAACGTTTGTAACGCATAGAACGAAGCGAGTCCGGTATAGAAAAGTATATATATACTTGATCAGCGTCACCTCGTGAGTCGAGCTATTCATGTCCGTCCGTCCGTCCGTCCGTCTGTCCGTCTGTGTGTTGTCCGTATACACAGGATAAGAAGAAGGAGTTGAGATAATTGGATGAAACTTGGTACTCATGGTTAAATGTACCCAAGGATCTGCACTATTGAATATTTTTGGAATCCGCCCACGGACACGCCTACCTCCCATACAACACAAAAATTTAAAACTGCATAACTCAGCTAATAATAAGCCTACAACAATAAAATTTGGTATGTATGTGTTTTATATCAACACAAAGATGTCTTTGAAAAATGGACGTCATCCGCTCACGGACACGCCCACCTCCGGTACAACCCAAAAATTGAGAACGCAATAAAAAAGCCTGTGTTTAACCTAAAGAGCTAAATTTGGCACATATGTTTTTTATAACAACAAAAAGATGTTTTTGAAAAATGGACGTCCTCCGCTCACGGACACGCCCATCTCCCATACAACCTAAAAATTGAAAACACAATAAATAAGCCTCTGTTAAACCTACAGAGCTAAAATTTGGCACGTATGTTTTCTATGACAACACAAAGATGGTTTTGAAAAATGGACGTCATCCGCCAACGAACACGCCTACCTCCCATACAACCCAAAAAGTTTAAAACTCAATAAATAAGGTTATGTTTGTCATTGACAAATTAAATTTGGTATGTATGTATTTTATTCCAAAACTAAGGTGTGTTCAAAAATTGGGAGTAATCCGTCCATAAACACGAACACCTCCCATAGCGAGAGCACAATAGAGGCATTAACTGTGAGCTACAGGAATAAAACTTGGTATGTGTTAATTTTCCATCAACATTTAAATGCATATAAAATATAGGTTCATCCGCCCACGGAGACGCCCATTTACAATAAAAATTTTTTGTTTTTGAAAAGTAGGTTTAGGTTATTTCATAGTCGGCCTAGACCGACTTTAGACTTTCTTTACTTGTTTTATATAGTATTAATTTGTTGACATGTAGTTGAATTACATGAAATAAAACACTTAAGAAACAAAATAAATTTTAAATTATTCTCTCATTTTACATATTTATACATACTTTATAAAAAAGGGAAAAAAGCGGGAAAACGTGAAGCGAAAAACGGACAAAATTTTCGGAAATGCATGGAAAAAACGGGAATGAGCTCTCCGAAAATCTGGCAACACTGTGTACATGTTAAACGTATAGAGAGAATCCAAAAACGTTTTGCTTGGTTTGCTCTTGGAGCTTAGGTGGGATTGATTTTTAGAACCTTCCTCATTACGATGATCGTTTAATACTTTCAAAAATGCAATCTTTAAGTGAACGAAGAAAGTCTGCGGATATCGTCTAAGCTTTTCAACACATTATTTACTCTCAGAGATTTGCCATTGTCTGCAGAGAGGTGGTGTCCGATCAGAAAATTTTTTTATTGAAAAAACTTTGCCGCGAGTGAGAATCGATCTCATGCTCTTGGCATGCAAAGCCACACAACTAACCTGTATGCCACAGTCACCACAAATTATTGCTTTTTCCAATCATTTTGAAAAGATTTTCTCAGTGTGCTCACTTGTTTGTTTGTTTTCCTTTTGCTTCACTAATACTAATGGAGATTTTTCATTACATACTTCTTTAAAGCTCACGCCTTTAGCATAAAAAACCGCATTTTATGACAGACTGTCTGTTGACTCTGAACCAGGACCTTGCTTAAAATTTCCTTCGAACATATGTCACTCCACTGTCATAACTTCATATGCTACGTGTTTTTTCTTCTTCTTCTTCTTCTTGTTTCTACTCTGCCACCACTTGTAATTCTGACCATCTTACTTTTTCTTGTTGCTATTTTTTGCGCAAACCTTTTTATAAACGTGTGTATCTTTGTCCTGTAACTTGGCCAGAATGTAAACGATTTTAGCCATATTGATATCAAATTGATATTTTGCCATTTTTCTTGAACTCTATTCTTCGTGCTTTCTCTTTTACACACACACACACACTTATGCCATTGGTTAAAGCTTCATTAGCAGTCATTTTTTTTCGAACGTTGAAAGCTTGTATTTTTGCTATCGATATTATTTCATATTTTTTTTTTTGGTTTTTTTTTTTTTTTTTTTTTCTGAAATTGGTCTAAATTTACTACAGTGTATTTGAGCGAAGAGGAAGAATTTTCTCATTAGTTTGCTTCATTGATTTATGCTGCACTTTCGGAAGCAAGGATTTTATTACTAACAGCCAAATGGCATGAATTGAGAGAAATATTGAAAATAAACGATGGTTATTGAAATTTTATGTTAATACATACTAGTGCATATCATGAATTAGGGCATTTTTATAAAAATATTATTTAAAGCAATGTGTTTTTGCATGATTTCCCAAAATATTTTTTATTGCTTTATGTTTCGTAAAATATTTAAATTTTTAAAAATTTCAAATAGAGATTTAATTCATATGCATAACCGCCACTTACCTGCTTATCATTGATCCACCAGGTTAAATTCGCTGCTGGCTTTGAATAGTCCGACGAACAGTTGCCATTAATTATGTCCCCAAGCCGGTACCTTGAATGTATACCGGTAATGATAGGGCGCTGTGTGGGCAGTTCTGTAAAAATACAACATTTATTTACCATAAAAGGTCGTATTTAATTACAATTCAGTAAAACAGTGATTTTTGCAAAATATTTCTTTTTGCTATTTTATGTTTTTTTCTTTGTTGGTTTTTATGTTTGGTTTTGCTTTAAAAGCTCAAGGCAAAAACAATAAAAATAACACCCACCAACAATTTCCATTTCACCCGACACTATGGAGGTGTCAAAAGATGGTGCATCCGCCGATACCTCGCATGCAAATTTGCCGGATATAGACAGCGGCACCTGACGCAGCAGCACGTGACTCGCGTTCGATTGTGTAGTCTGTGAATTGAAAAGAGAAGCAAAAAGTTTTAACAGAATTTATTTAATTCTATAATAATTTTTTATTTTAATATCGAGACAAAAAATACTTTGATTGAAAACAAAAAATTTAAATAGTACTCGATGATTTCATGAAAAGCGTTGCAGACATTTTTTACATGTTTTATGATTTCGAACTGAGGATACCCAAATAAAAGTTTTCAAATTCTTAATTTAAGTTTTTAAAACCAAATCTAGTAACTCAATATTTCGCTTACAAAGTCTAGCAAAACTTAAGGACATAACATTCGCGGCAGTGAAAACAGACCTTTTTTAAAAATTCATAACTCAGTCAAAAACAAAAATTTTTCCAAAATTGTTTTATTATTGTAGAGAATTGAACAAGTAACAAGAAACAAAATTCAAAAAAATATATTTTTCACTCCAACATGGTCTTATAGAGCTCCAAACTGTCGGCAGAGAAAGAAACTGGGCCTCGTGGTTGCAGCGCTGGGAGTCGCAAAAATTGTCGATCTGGAAAAAAATCACTTTTTAAATCTTAACAAAATTGGTAATCGTAAGACATGAGCATTTTTTTCAATTTTTTTAAAATTTTTGATGATGTTCCAAATTTGAAAGTGCGTTTCTTCGAAAAAAATATTTACTTTAAAAATTCATAAAAAATCGAAAAAAATGTATAAAAGCTCGTGTCATACGATAGCGAATCAAGTTTAAAAAAAATACAAAAAAAAATTTCGTCAAAAAATTAACCCGCTAGTGCCTCAACCAGTACGAAAAACATGGTTTCGAGATAAACGCGTTCAAAGTTTGTGAACAAAGAAAAATAAAAATGCGCTCTTACTAATCCGGCTGTAAATTTTGAACCCGTTAAAATTTTTGCAAGAAATTTTCATCTTAAAATCTTAAGAATATTAACTTAAATACAAAATTATAAAAAAGTCGAATCAAATGCATAATTTTTAACCAAAAAATATGGTACACAAAGATGTCAAAATGCTCTAAGATTGCTGTAACGCACGTTTTTAGCCGAGACACAGGCCTCAGCAGACGACATAATCTAATACTTAAACTAACAGTTTGTTACTTGTTCTCTACTATCTTCTATGAAATTTTTAACTTCAGCATCACAAGTTTTTATACTGCCCATAGTTTCTTTAAAACGCTTCTTTAAAACGCTTGTTCTTAATTTCAAGTTTAACCGAAACCTTCCCGACAACTTAACATGTTCAGATCATTGAAAGTTAATTAAAGCATATTTTCAGCCATTTTCAATTTCCTTTAGATTAAAATTCTTTTGCTCTTGATTTTAACTGAGCGAGTTGTACAGTTGGAGGGGGTTGATTTATATTAAAACTTTACCCCAGGTTGCAAGCACAAAATATAACAGTTTCATCTCAGTTTGCAGCGTTCACTCGAATCGCGTGAATCTTTTGCGTTAACTTTTTGGCCTCTTTATTGAATCCTGACATCTCTTCCACTTAATTAAATGCAACGAATTTAACTTAAATAATTAACATATACACACATTGACGCGTTTTGCTAGACATATAGTATGTGTGTAAATGCATTCGTATATATATACATACATACATACATATATATATAAAATCAAAATAAACAGTAATGAAAGCTGCAGTCATCCTGTATAATCATTTAAACAGAACGGAAAAGTAAAAAAAATCAATAAAAAAATCTTTCATTAAATCGCAGACAGACAGATAGACTGAGCGAGTTTCCAGCAACACACAAACCAATGATGGTTGGCAAATGTGGCGCTTGGTCATCAGCTGACTATAACGTTAAATAGTTATAAAATAACAAGAACTGTACAAATTTTATACAAAAAAAAAATAATAATAAAAAAATATAAGTAACCATACCGCAGGACATGGATGCGTGCAGCTACGACATGAAGATATGCGCAGATTTGCTGCGACAGCTGAATAAATAAACTAGCGATTGCGTTGGCAACAGAAATACTTAAAAGTTAATTAAAAATTTATTGCATACATGAAAATGAGTAAACAAGACAATTTTTGAGGCTTATCTGTATCATTTTTTTATTTTGTTTATTTTTCTTTTTTTTTATTTTTACAACAGCTTTTGTGGTTTTTATTTTATTATTTTTGCGCTTTTATATAGGTAGCCGCATATATATTGACTCAACTACTTGCGGTGTATTTAAGACTGAAGGTTAAACAATTTATTAAAAAATATACATACATACCTACCTACATAAATAAATATTAATTTATACTGACCTCAACATTTATGCCATTTAGCGAGGGAAATATTTTCCATGCTGGATTTTCTTTAGGTGTATAACGATAAAATTCTCGTGTGCCTTTGTACCATTTCACTGTGTACAGGGTGTCGTTCTCAATGTCATAGTTACAGATGAGCAACGCATTGTCGCCACGTTTTACAGCCCCCGGTACTAAGACATTGACATTTCGCAGCGCTGCTATCAAGTCTGCAAATAAAGAAAATTTATATTGAATAATGTTCGAAATTGAAATAAACAATTATTTTTACTATAAATTATAAATATAAACATTTGGACTTTTTTGTGAACGAGTATTTAGCGTTAGAAAAATTGTTTTTTTGAAAAATTTCTACCTTAACCAGCAAATATAACGAATAATTTATGACACTTATAAGTTTTACCAGCGAATATCACGAATCATTTATGATATAATTTTTACATGAATGAGTTTGTGCGCTCAATATGAGCTCATAAAAGTTTCCGATATGAGCATTAAGCTGGGTCACACTATATGTAAAAAAAAAAGAGATCAATATTACCGCCTTATATGAACAGTTATATGAAGAGAACTTCGGTGGTGGAAAAATTTTTTTTTGTGGGCGTGGCAAATATGCCGGATTCGGTTTTTATCTTGTAACTTTGTTATTTGTAGTCCGATTATTAAGTTTTATATGTCGACGAAAAGGTCATAATAAGAGCTTTGTTTGTGCTTTAGAGTTTTTGAAAAACAACGTCATTTTAAACTAGTTCCTAACAATATGTTTTGAAAAACCCCCCTCACCATAAAATGTTGTGATGCAGAATTGAAGCCATTGGAAAACTATTAAATACTCTAAACTCTAAAGCACAAACAAAGTTTCAAGATAAAAACCGAATCCGGCATATTTGCCACGCCCACAAAAAAAAAATTTTTCCACCACCGAAGTTCTCTTCACATAACTGTTCATATAAGGCGGTAACATTGATATTTTTTTTTCGTGACCCGGCTTAATGAGCATGTCTTAACTTCTTGGAAAGCCACTCCGATTTGAGTAAAAAAAACAGTTCTTAAAGAACTAGTGTAAAAGGACATCTAACGACGGGAAGAAACCATTTAGAGCACAAAATGCGACTAAAAATTTATTGTATTTATATAAAACGGTATTTATTTGAAAACCTGATTATTAAATTATTTTGATAAAACTTTTCAACATTTTAAATTTTTAGAATTTTTAACAAATTCAACTTGTTCCTTGCCAACCTTAGTTTAACATCATCAGCGCGCTGAACTCTATACATGGCTACATAAAGCTGCCCATGACTAAATGCCGGTTCTTTTAGAAAAACTCCTACTCCAAGGCAATATTTGTTCTTGCGATATATTTATGGTCATTGAAAATGCCTGTTTAACCGGAAATTGTCACCGCCGTAGAGTGAAAGGCAAATCTGTGTTTGTCGGGGCCAAATCAATACTAGGTATGAAAACTATTTCGTATTCGCCCGTAGCCTGTCAATACCTGTGCGATGATTAATTTAGTTATCAGGTTTTTCACGACTAACAACTAACGTTCCATTACACAGACCTCTTTTGGTATTTAAATTTCGAAGAAGTGTTATAATAATACCAGCAATTTTGAGGTTTAACTTATGCACTGGCATTCTTGAAGGACAACATTCATTCAAAAATTCGGCAGGGTAATTTTGTTTATTATTACGTTATCATCACTGTCTTCAATGTAATCCGGGCTCAGATTTGTCACTGTGTCACCAACTAAAATATTTTCTGAAATCAAATAGGTTGGTACTACGAAATGAAGTTGTGCCAATATGAAAAAAATAATTTTAGGGAGATAAAGACTGTTCCAGAAATAACTGACCTTCTGTTTTTAATTTATTTATAAAAAAGTTTTACCCATATAGCAACATCTTTTGTATCTAAATAAAGTATCAATATTGCAGATTAAAAAAAAATACTCATTAGTGAAATAAAAGAGCTACTGAAAAGATGTTGTAACGAAGTTTTTAGCCTTGGTATATCTCGCTTGGTGGTGACCGTGGCATGCAGGTTAAGTGTGTGGCTTAGCATGCTTGGAGCCCGGGTTCGATCACCAGTCGCGACGAAAAGTTTTTTTCAATAAAAAATTTTTCTGATCGGTCACCACCTCTCTGCAGACAATGGCAAACCTCAGAGAGTAAATAATGCCATGTAAAGCTTCTTGAGAACATGAACTTTAGCCGTTCGGAGTCGGCATAAAACATGTAGATCCAGTTCTTGGTCAATTGTGTGGAAACATTTAATAACACACACAACACAATTGATCATAAGAAGCTCGGTCAAAGTCCTTTCAAGGGCTGAAATGGCCAATTTGTTTTTTTTTTATATCTCGCCGGATACCCAGGGTTCTGTACAAAAATATTTATATATTTTAGACTAAAAGTATTTTTTAAAAGTAATTAAGTTCTGATTTATTATTTCAGTTCACTATTATTAATGCTACTAGTGTAAAAGCCCGTCCTTCGACGGGAAGGAACCATTTAGAGTACAAAATGCGACAAAAAATTTATTGGATTTATATACAAAGGTTTTTATTTGAAAACATATTTATTAAATTATTTTGATAAAACTTCTTTATATACAACATTTCTAGTAAAAAAATTCTTAGAATTTTTAACCTTGTCCCTTGCATCTATAATGCTTAGTTTTACATCATCAGCCCGCTAAAACTGCGCATGACTTAATACCAGTTCTTTTAGAAAAACTCCTACTTTTTGCAATATTTAACCTGAAATTTATTTATGGTCATTGAAAATGTCAGTTTAACTGGAAATTGTTGCCTCCGGAGAGTGAATGGCAAATCTGTGTTTGTCGGGGCTAAATCAATTGTACGTATGAAAACTATTTCATGTTCGCCAGTGCGCCTGTCAATACCTGTGCTATGATTAATTAAGTTTTTAGGTTTTTCAAAACTAACCACCTTCCATTACAGATATCTCTTTTGGTATGGAAATTTCGAAGAAGTATTATAATATCATCACTCTCTTCAATTTAATCCGTGCTCAGATCTCTCACTGTGTCACCAACTAAAATATTTAGAACTTGCTCGTTGACTTCGTTCACATCGGAGTTTTTTGTGCACAGGATAGCAATTTTGGAATAACGGTTGATGTTATTCGGACTCAAAGTATCGCCAGAAATCTATTCAACCCTTTCAATGGATTTGTCCATTATATTGGACACTTCGGAAAATTTTTTTTTATTTTCCAACGTCTTTTCTAAAATCAAATAGGTTGGTACTAAGAAATTAAGTTGTGCTAACATGACAAAAATAATTTTAGGGAGATATATAACGTTTAACTTAGTCAGATTTTCAATTTTATGCCCAACAGAACCCTTCAATTTTTTTATATCGCGTGTTAATAAATTTTGCAAAAAAGAAGTGATTATTGTGATTGGTGTGCAAAGTATGCAAAGTAACGCATTTGAATTTGTCTCCGATTGTTTTAGTTGAACTAAAATATTATAATACAACGTTATCATGGTTTTGTCCATTATATTAGACAGCCTGCCAAAAGCAAAGCAGCTCATGTAAAAATCAGAGGGATGTTTTTTAATCTTTTTATTGCTTAAATGATGGGAATATAAGCTCAAAAAAATTGTCCACGATGATTCTAGGCAAGCCATTGAAAGGATTAATAAGCGAACCTTTACAAACAAAATGATCGGGAATTTCTATGATGTCTTCATCTCCATTTCCTAACTTGAGTAGCCAATCGCTAAAACTTGGATCAGAAGACCGAACATTGTGATTTAATTCTAGCAATTCCAATTGACACCAACGTCACTGAATGTAATAATTGCTGTTCAGTTTATGCAGACCGAATAGGTTCTGTTTCTGTTAATTAAGAAGTACTGTAATAGCAAGACATGATGTTTGATGTATAGTTGTTGAGGAAAATGACGATAGTCGTCAAGTACAAAGATTTTCAATACATAATTTAAGAATAGGTGCTGGTCCAGACTGAACAGGTTCTAAAAAGTATAGTAAGTACAAAGATTTCAAATGGATAATTTTAGAACAGGTTCTGGTCCAGGATGAACAGGTATTAAAAAGTACAGTACGTACAAAGATTTCAAATAGATAATTTTACAAAAGGTTCTGGTCCAGGCTGAACAGGTTTTACGATGTAGAGCAAAAGGTTTAGTAAGTACAAACATTTCAAATGAATTATTTATAACTGGTCATGGTCCAGGCTGAACATGTTTTACGATATAGAGCACGGAGCAGGACGCTTGCCTTTTATATATTAAGATGATTACAAATTTGATTAATTTTTCATTTATTTTATTAAGCTTATCATTCAACTATTATTATTTGACAATAGTTACTAATCTTCCTGATGTCCTGCCTTTTTGTGGTTCTCCGGTATTCCGCTCCATTTGCTGACTCGTGAAAGTGGGGTTTTAGGAGTTTATGTGGGATTTTGAGGTTCCAGGATGTATCTAGTGCTACTAGGGTAACCGCTTAGAGAAGCTCGGAACCCGAAACATACAGTTTCTCTAGTTCTACTAGGGTTACCGCTTAGAAAAGCTCGAAACTCGGAATAAAGGGATAGGAAGGGATGTCTTACCTTTCACGATCAGCGATCAAAGAGAACGAATCTGTCTTCAGCCTCCCTTTTTATAGCACAAAAATTGCTGCATTTGCTAACGGGATCTTGTTTGTGCGATTTTTCATCAAATGTTTTTGCACATCTAACTGTGCACCAGTTTCTTGTTGTTGTCCTTAAGCCACGTGTTTACTTCTTAGGCTGCGGTTATAGTGAGCGCAGAGTCAGACAGGCCCAATTGCCCAATTTCCAAGTTCCTTTGTATAACTATTGTGTAAAACACAAAAAGCAAGTGATGCACAATAATACTTGGAAAGGCTTGCATTAAGTAAGTGTTTTGCAATCATACTTAGAAAACGCTGACAACAGTAATAGTTGTACAACTGTTCAAAGTTGTGATGCTCTCATATATACATACATAAATGTATTTTATTTTCATTTTGTTCGCTCAGCAGCCATAAGGCTTACGGCAAGCTGTTAGAGTGTCCGACTCATATGCGGTGGGTCGCGCGTTCGATCCCTGGGGTAGCAAACACAAAAATTTTTGAAGGCATGCAATTTTTCATATAAATATGTGATTCAATTTAAACAAACGAAAATAAAAAATAATTAAAAATAAAAATGTTCCGGTTGGGAATTGAACCTTGGATGTCCAAATCACAACAATTCAAATAAACAAGTGACTTACCAACTGAGCCACGGAATAAAAATTTTTCGCGAGTGCTAATTGATTTGTTGAATGTAGCACACTTGGAAAAAGCTTATTAAAACACTTATATCCAATTGTAAAAACAACACTTGGATTAAGCTTGAAGTAAGGAATATTATTCCAAGGGTTCACTTTCGTTTATCCTACAATTACATGTAAGCGTTCTACAATAGTAAATGAAAGCGTTATCCAAGCTTGAGGCTTACGTTTGTAAGCTTGTTTAAAGCTTATTCCAAACTTGTTTGGCTGATTGGGCAGTTGTTGTTGTTATTGCTCTTGGTTTTGTGTTTGTTTATATTTTATTGCACCGCTGTTGTTGTTGTTGCTGCTTGTTGCTGCTATTTTTCAAGCCTACTAAAGGGTGATTTTTTTGAGGTTATGATTTTCATGCATTAGTATTTGACAGATCACGTGGGATTTCAGACATGGTGTCAAAGAGAAAGATGCTCAGTATGCTTTGACATTTCATCATGAATAGACTTACTAACGAGCAACGCTTGCAAATCATTGAATTTTATTACCAGAATCAGTGTTCGGTTCGAAAAGTGTTTCGCGCTTTACGTCCGATTTATGGTCTACATAATCGACCAAGTGAGCAAACAATTAATGCGATTGTGACCAAGTTTCGCACTCAGTTTACTTTATTAGACATTAAACCAACCACACGAATGCGTACAGTGCGTACAGAAGAGAATATTGCGTCTGTTTCTGAGAGTGTTGCTGAAGACCGTGAAATGTCGATTCGTCGCCGTTCGCAGCAATTGGGTTTGTGTTATTCGACCACATGGAAGGTTTTACGCAAAGATCTTGGTGTAAAACCGTATAAAATACAGCTCGTGCAAGAACTGAAGCCGAACGATCTGCCACAACGTCGAATTTTCAGTGAATTGGCAAGAAAAGTTGGCAGAAAATCCGCTTTTTTATCGACAAATTTTGTTCAGCAATGAGGCTCATTTCTGGTTGAATGGCTACGTAAATAAGCAAAATTGCCGCATTTGGAGTGAAGAGCAACCAGAAGCCGTTCAAGAACTGGCCATGCATCCCGAAAAATGCACTGTTTGGTGTGGTTTGTACGCTGGTGGAATCATTGGACCGTATTTTTTCAAAGATGCTGTTGGACGCAACGTTACGGTGAATGGCGATCGCTATCGTTCGATGCTAACAAACTTTTTGTTGCCAAAAATGGAAGAACTGAACTTGGTTGACATGTGGTTTCAACAAGATGGCGCTACATGCCACACAGCTCGCGATTCTATGGCCATTTTGAGGGAAAACTTCGGAGAACAATTAATCTCAAGAAATGGACCGGTAAGTTGGCCACCAAGATCATGCGATTTGACGCCTTTAGACTATTTTTTGTGGGGCTACGTCAAGTCTAAAATCTACAGAAATAAGCCAGCAACTATTCCAGCTTTGGAAGACAACATTTCCGAAGAAATTCGGGCTATTCCGGCCGAAATGCTCGAAAAAGTTGCCCAAAATTGGACTTTCCGAATGGACCACCTAAGACGCAGCCGCGGTCAACATTTAAATGAAATTATCTTCAACAAGTAAATGTCATGGACCAATCTAACGTTTCAAATAAAGAACCGATGAGATTTTGCAAATTTTATGCGTTTTTTTTAAAAAAAAAGTTATCAAGCTCTTAAAAAATCACCCTTTACTATTTCTTCTTTATACGCCCGCTGTTGTTGTTGTTGGTGTTGGTGTTGGTGTTGTTGTTGTTGTTGTTTAAAGCTGTTTTTGTGTTAGAAGTAAACTATTGTTGTTGTGGTTGTTGTTGTTCTTGTTGTCGTTGCAGCTGTTGCTGTTGTTGTCGTTGCGGCTGTTGTTGTTGTTGTCGTTGCGGCTGTTGTTGTTGTGGTTTAACTTTCATGTGGGCTGAAATTTTTCCCAAATTTCAGTTCCTCACAATGTCGTCTCAAAAAGAATAAAAGCGGAAAGCAATTATTTGCAAATAACTGAAAAATCCAGTTTTGTACACCACGTACAAAAAGATCGCTAAGGAAGTTGGCGTGTGCGTAAAAACTATCGGAAGGACCATAAAACAATACAAACAGCTCACTCCTTTATTAAAAACGTCAAGCTCAGGGAGAAAAAGTGCTCCAGCGAACCAAGCGGTGGCCTAGTACGTTAAGCGGCTGTTTACTAAGAATCCAGGAGCTTCCGTTTGTGATATGGCAGCAAAAGCGGGAACATTGAAATCAAGTGTTCAACGGATTAAAAAATTGTAAAACCTAAGGAGCTATAAAGTACAAAAAAAACCTGATAGGTCAGAAGAAAAGGACGCCAAAGCCAAGAGGAGGGCTCGAAAACTATATCGCGAGTACCTGCCCAAATTTGATTGCGTGATCATGGACGATGAAACGTACTGCAAAGCGAATTTCAAGCAGTTACCTGGACATGGATATTATACTGTGGTTAGAAGGAGTGGAGAATCCTCTAAATTTACCACCGAAAAACATACCAAATTTTCAAAGAAATACATGGTGTGGCAGGCCATTTGCAAATGTGGCCTTCGAAGTAAGGAATTTGTGACAGATCGAACAATCACACCGAAATTTACATCAGAGAGTATCTGGAGCGGCGTTTGCTGCCTTTTATACGTCAGCACCAAGATTCAGAACTATTTCGGACTGACATAGCAACATGTCACTGCGACCAGAGAACGAAAGATTGGTACCAAGCCAATCATGTCACTATGGTACCAAGAGAAGCCAATCCTCCAAATTGCCCTAAACTTCGTCCAATCGAAAGTTATTGCGCTTAAATGAAAAAAAATCTTAAGAAAACCAAACAAAATGCGAAAAACATTGAAATATTTCGACGTAAATGGCGTCGGGCATACACTTAGGTCAACGAAAGGTCGGTAAAAAACCATATGGAAGACTTTAATCAAAAAGTGCATAATTTTTTTTAGTTTTTTAAACAATAAAAAAAGTAAAAGGACAGTAATTTCTGGGACAGTGTTTATATATAGACAAAGCATAAGAATGTGTATTTCAAAGCATAGCACGCAAATAGTGGGGGTGAAAACAACCCCACTGTGCCGAATAAGGCTTAAAACTTGAATTAATAAGCTCATGACAAGCGCACGTTATGGTTTTATATCAGAACTTTTTCCTTCCTGGAAGGACAGTTATACGTGTCTGAAAACGCTCATAATTATAACATTTAATTACAATAAGTCTTTTTGGGACTAATAGTCAAGAGTGTTTAATTAAATTATTATACCATAATTTATAAATTTTAATTAAATTTCACGAAACTAAAAAGTATTGTTAGATCTTTTATGGGTGTTATAACCTCCCGGAATGGGAGTGCATATATTAGCGTTGGTGAAAGAGAAAGTTGAGTTGAGCAAACAATTAATGTGGAGTGAAAGAAGATATATTTGCGCTTATAATTGTGATGTCATTGGAGAAAAAAATGAAACAATAAATTAATTTAATAATAAGAAAAAAATTGAAATAAAAAATATTTTTAAATTAAAGGTTCATATAAAGGTTGAAATAAAGGAATCATAAAAAATCAATAAAGATTAAGAATTTTGACTTAAAAAATTGTGGCATTTTAATTGTTTATATTAGTTTTATAATTCTTAAAAAACATTGTTTTTTAAAATTATTTTTAGAGCTTGATGCCAAATAATTTATTGAAGCCAAACAGGTTGCTACAACAACAATGTTCTTTGCAGAACAAACCGAGCAGACTAGACCATGGTTTCGTCGGACGCTACTCCGACTCATCAGTATCAAGCTCTAAAAATAATTCTTAAAAAAAATGTTTTTTAAGAATTATAAAACTAATATTAAGAATTTTGATTTATCACTCAAAGTCTGAGAAATTTGTGCTTAATGTAGAAATGTAGTACGTAGTTTTAACAGAATTATTTCAACTTCTTTCGACAACTGATCGGGAATGTTTGAGGTAAAATTTGAGGTCAATTAGAGAAAAATTGATGAATTTATGATTGCTGAATGACCGTTGTTCCAACTTAGTTATGCCAGTGAACACAACTTTGAACCAAATTTCCCAAACATGTTATTTTTAAAGTGGCTGTCCACCAATCCGAAAAAACTACTAAATCGATTGTTTTAAAATTTAAAACACATATTCTAGATACAAATAATCCTTAAGTAATATTGAATTTTTAAATTTTCCGATTAGTATCAATCTTACAATATCAAATGCAAAGGTGAATTTTATCGTAAAAAAATGACGCTTCAACTTTAAAAATATTAAAAAATTTTAAAAAGTGATAAATCAAAAAAAAGGTCGGCGTTAATTGTAAGAAAACATAATGAAATATTGAAAACAATTGTTTTTTTTTTTATTTCATATAATCCAGTGCTGAGGAACCGCGGTCCCTTAAATACAAAATTTATACGAGTTACGAGCGGAGAATTGCATTAAATCCGTTATTTCTTTTAATTTTTGAACCAAAAGTTTTTGAAATATTCTTCAACTATTGTATTATAATACACTCATTTTCAAAATAAATTTTTAATAACAATGTGTTATAAAACTAGTAATGTATATCTTCGACTTGGCCGAAGTTAAAACTACAACTTAATTATTCTAAATTATTCAAAAAAAGATTTTATCAGCTCTGTTTTTAAGCATTAAAGTTTGCTTAAAGAAGAAACACTTCTTCTTAATATTTTCATCGACATGAATAATTAATACTCTTGAACATGACCTTGAATTAAATAAAATCATAAACATTCAACAAAAAAATTCATAATATTAGCATTAAAAATCAGCTAAGTCGAAGCTTTTTTTGAACAGTATATCAGAAATCGTAAGAAATATTTTTTTTTTTTTGTTTTTCAAGGACTTCGAATAAGCCACAAAAAAAATTAAATAAAATTTAATTCAAAATGAGTTGAAGTAAAGTTTAAGTACAAAGTTTTTAGGATTTCATTCTTCACGTACATGTTGGGTGTAGCGTATTTAATACAACACTCATGTCAGATAGTGATAAATAGCTTTGTATAGTTGTACTAGTTATAACTTTTACTAGCACTATTTCACTAGATTAATTTCTATGCTAGCAGTTAAATTTGTACAGAAGTACGAATAGTTTTTTTGTACTTAATTGAATAGGCGTTCAGAATTTTGAACAAAACATTATCGTTCGACTAAAAGTGCGAGATATAGACATGTGAAAATTATGAAAAAAAAAAATTAAAAAACAATAAAACAAAAATATTAAGAAAAAACAAAATTATGATAATCAACATAGTGAATGAGTCAAAACAGACGGCTTAAATAACAACGCAAACAATAACAACAATGATAAACATAACAAAAATTTTAAATATAAAAATGAAAATTATGATTAGTAGCGAGATAGTGAAGGTGATGTTTATACGATATATACTATACAGCTGTGTTTGATGAAATAACAGTGCTAAGTTTTATTACATTTCGTATGTTTGTTTAAATTTAAATTGAAATTTAAATTCGAATATTTTTTACAATGTTTTTCTTAAAATATAATGGCGCAACCGAAAAATTAAAAAATATTAAAACATTCTACAAAAATAAGGAATCCATAGCGGTTACTCGCATACAACTTAATCCAATATGGGAGATTTCTCGTTTGCTAGAAATTCAAAACCTCCAATTAAAACATTTTGTGGAAGTTTCTCACAATTGTCTTTTCTCTCGCTTTGCTTTTAAGTCCACACAATATATAAAAACCGAATACTTGAATTATAAAAACACATGAATACATACTTCTACGTATTTATTTTTAAGTTATTTTTTTTTTGTTCCCAATAAAAAAGATATTCAATAAATTAGAAAATGTTAATCATTTTGTTTTGCATTTCAGTTTTTTATATATGGTCGATGGTAAAAAGTAATATGAACGGTCGTTGTAAAACACATTTTAAGAAGAGAGTAAAATTAATTTATAAAAACTGCAAACTAGTTTTCGCAAAAAATTTTTTCTTATAATAATATTTGATAAAAAAACAACTATTTTGATATTTTATTTTGTAAAAAAAAAAAGAATTTAACCCTCACTTTGGTACTATTTACATATGTAAATATCCCAATTTTAAATTTGCCATAACTCCTTTCTTTTTTATTCGATTTGAATATGGCTTGGACTCTGTGGCTATTTTTTGGTTTTCTTTCTGAAAATTTAAAAGTTGTTTTTAATTTTAGAATTTTTTGATACTTTTTGAAAATTTTTCATTTCTATAACGTAGTTTGGTACATATTTACATATGTAAATATTTTGTATTTGAAAGGCTTTTCTGGTGTTTTAACGCATTTTTTGTATTATTTATAGAAAAAAATGATAAGGAAAAACTCTTCACATATTTATTATATATACATATTTCATATTTGATAGCTTTTATTGGAAAAATGTTAATGAACAGAATTGCTTACCGGGACACCGATGCACCAATCAATATTTTAAATTTACGGTTTTTATTTGTCATTATTACTGTGTTAATCAATACATTATTAATTATTATTCCTATTATTATTCTTTTTTTTTATAAAATTTACACTACGATGTTTCACAACTGATCAATAAAAACTCTTTTCTTACTATAGCACTAAAACTCTTTACAACTAAGTGAAACACACGCTACATTTTAATTCTGCTTTTCGGGAGAAAAATAAAGGAGCGTAGAAATGAAACCATGAAAAAATAGTTGTCAACGCAGTGTGCTTTTCAAATGCATAAAATATGCAAAGTTCAAAAACCCCCTTATAGAATATATGAAAAAAAGGAACAATTGGACTTGTGTGGAAACAGCGCCAGTTTTTACAACAATATGTCATGTTTTGATATTTAAGCTGGAAGTGCTAATTTAATGAAAAAAATTTCATTTTTTGTTGAAATTTGTTTTGTTTATTCATTGGCACTATAAATTTGTTTTTAATTTGATTTTCATAATTATATTTTGGTTATTTCGTAAAGGGCTGGATCATCAAGTGCGCATAATATGTAAAACGCTATATCTTAAGAAGTAATTCATGGATTTCAATGGTTGGTAATTTTTTGAATAGGGTACAGAATAACCTTTCTTTTGATACCCATAATGCTAGATTTAGTTGGAAAATTAAAAAAAAAACCCGACTTTTCCAGGCCCATTTTCCCAACATGCGAACCCTATAACTTCTAAACCACTTGAGAGCGGCGTGAAATTTTTCCGGAATTGGACTTAGAAGGTGTCAATACATATATTCCGCCTAAAAAATAATGTAAATTTGTAGTTTCTGTTTATCTTTAAGAATGCCAAAAAAATATTTACAAATGTAAATAGTGCCAGATTACGTAGTAAAAGATTGGTGCCAAAGTGAGGGTTAAATAAAGGCATGTCACCAAACAAAATTCATTTTTTCGTCAAAATTGCTTGGTAAATATATAATAATCTGAATTCAGATTCATAATCTGTGACCCCAAAAACTCCCACAATAGTGAAATGATCAAAATTATTTAAAGATTTATATTTTTTTGGAGCAATTCTGACGAAAAAATTTATATTTTATTGTAACACATCTTGCTTGACACATTTTTTTTTAGATTAAGGAATTTTTTGCATAACACCGGATCAAAAACTACACTTAAATGCAAATTATTTTATGTGTACTCAGAAATGTGTACAGAAATCAAATAAAGCGAAAGTGTGAGGAATGTATAGGCCCTTATTATGAACTTCATTTGATCTTCGATTGTAGTCGGGGCCTCGGTAGTCGAGTGGTAAGCGTGCTTGACTACCAAGCCAGAGGTGTTCGAATCCGTGTTCGAATCCCGGTCTAGCCATGGTCCTACGCTTTTACCTTTCTTTAATTCTTTCTTCATTTCTAATCAACTGAAATTCAAAATTCATCAATATTTATACGACCTTGAAAGTTGTAGTTGCAGGTAGAGATGTTTGTGGAATGAGATTGTTTGATAACTCGAATTGACTGAGGTAAAGGTATAACACTTGCCTCAGATTCAAATTCGCATGTTGATATAGCGCTGCGCCACTCATTTATCGTTCTACACTTGTTTCTCTTGATTTCACTTTCTCTCGTACTTATCTATCTCCCCATTTCCAAACCAAAGCAGACTAAACTGAATATGTTTGACACCTGAAATTCTTGGTTCAAAGCTAAAAAAAAACAAGGTTTGTTTGAAAATTAATTGTGGAAAAAATAAAAAAATAAACAAAATACTCTTGACTTCGATGGAATTATGGTTGGACGTTTTATCAGAAGAGGATTCCTCAGAAGAGAATGATAGTTTTACGGAATTAAAAAGAAGTAAAAAACGATTGAGGCATGCTTTCAACCTCTTGGAAATGAATTCCACCACGTAAGTGCAGCCTTTCTAAGAACTTTTGAGGTCTAAATCATTTAGAAAATTTTGGAAAAATACCTTTTGCAACTAGAAGAACTAAACTTAGTTTAAAGTCGTTAAAAAAAAATTCACAAAATACTTACATTTTTGATAATTATTTTACAAAATTCTGTTCAACTGAAAATTCGTTCAACAACGAATATTTCGACAGGGTTGCAGTGTTCTCATAATAAGAACTTGACATTCGATATTCGCTGTTAGATAACCAGCGAAGATCGAATGTTGAAAGCAACTCATAATAAGGGCCATAGTAGCCAAAAAATCTAAAAATAGATAGAGGAGTGGTAGGTAGATACACAAACCCGTACGCTATACCCAAAAGTACCTTCCAAACTTTGGAGGATTGAAGAAAATAATGTGGAAATTCTATAAAGTTTTATTGGCATATCAAACAAACACTTCTACTTCATTGAATACAGCTGTAGGTATATCTCACACACTATTTTACGCACTCAAAGTGAATGCTTAAAAATGTGATTATTTAAATATTTACTCAGCAGTAGCAACTTTTGTTTGGTTTTATGATGGGCCTGTTTAATATATTATTGCTGCTCAATAAATATTAGTTTTAAGAATCATTTAGAAAAAATATGCCAAAATTCAGTTCATAAACTATGTGATATTTTATAATATAACCAGCCCTACTTAACAGTTTTACTCTCTCCAGCTCTTAAACTTGACAGTATTTCATGTTTTCTTTTAAAGTTCACTGAACTCTTTACATTTTAGTTGTTATTTTTGTAAAAATTTTTATATTGCTTATTTAATAATAAAACTAGTAAAATTAAATGCAAGTTTAATGAACTTCTTTCTTTGTTTGCTTAACTACAATTTATGCTAGCCTGTTCGTTAATGTCGTAACATATCCTAGGTTTCGTTTTTTTCCTCTACTATATCGCACAAATTGACTTTAGTTGGCTTTAAACTGCTATTATTATGTTTAACATAACACTATTTTTGCTCCATTCCGACCTCAGTAGTCGACCCATGTTGTCTACGAAATGCACTCGGCACTTTTTATTCACAGAACTTACCTAGGAAGTTTTGTATAGTTTTTCGACTAGGGCAGCAGCAAAGCTCGAAAATAAGCAAAGCACAAAAGTTGCTTGTTTATTTTTACTGCTTTATGCATGCTTACTTTTATCAAGTTTTCTCTTTGCATCATAATTTGTTTTAATTATTGTTGACACTGTTTTATTTTTTTTTTCATTTTATTTTTTCATTTCATTTCATTGTTGCTGACCTTGGCACTTAAATTATTGTTTATGTTGTCAACATTGCGGACTGGAATTATTTAACATAAGGCTGTTGATTGTTTGACTTGGCCAGCAGCATTCAAACGAATTGAATGTTTGTATTGATTTAATCAAAACAAATAAAATGGTATGTATGAGCACAAAAAAAACCAAATAATTTTTTCCCAAAGTGTCTTTAAAGAGGTTTTTGCGTTTTGCTTTAAATCGAATAAAATACGAACGACAATAAAAAAAAGGCTTTCTCTTTATAAGTCTCTTTAACATATACTTTAGTCAAATTTGACAAAAATTCTTAATTGTTGTTTTGAGTTAACATTATATAAAAATTGAAAAATCAAAATAACAAAAATTTAATTATTATTCAAATGTCATAAACATATTTTAAATTAAGTCATAAGCTATCATAACTATTGGTTCAAAAGTGTACTCAACTTAACTCAACAAAACACTTTCAATCATTTTCACTAAAACCAAATAATACGCACAGTACTATAAGGCTACGTACAGAGTAAACGCGGATTCAGACAGGCAGGCTGACAGGCAAGCGAGATAAATAGATATTTCTTTCTCGTTTGTTCGCATTCTTTGCCTGCATTCCTGTCTGAATATACATTTTTGTCGGCAAAGTTATGACACTATTGGGTATGGTTATCACAGTGGTGTAGCGAGGGGGGGAAAGGGGGTGTATTCAAAATTTGTTTTAATTAATTAATTCAATAATTAAGTTAGCCAACTGCAGAGTAAAATGCTATAATAATGCTGCCCTTATGTCAAATCACATATCTGGCGTTCAACAAAAAATAATAAAAACAATAATAAGGCAACATTTGTAAATTGTGATAACCACACATTAAATTTAGTAGAAGTTAATACAGCTTACCAAAATTCAATTTTTATAACATATTTTGAAATAATTGATGACATACGTCTCTTTTTCTCACGTACAACATTACGGTGGAAATTGTTAAAAGATTGCTTTAAAAAATCTATTAAACGAGAATCTGTAACACGATGGAGCGCCGGAGCGCAAACAGTTAGCTTTATTGTCGAGGGACTGGAAGAATACGTAGAACTATTAGAAAAATTAGCAGATGAAAATACTGCCACAAGTGGTACCAGAAATGCTGCAATCTTTATCTTAAACCGAATTTAGATATCATAACTTTAGTCCATTTCTGGCATGAACTCTAAGAGAATTGATCGTGTGCAGCTCAGATGACAAGGTCCTAAAATTAAGTTTACAGCAACGTTCCATGATCTCAAATTATTGGCGACTGAACTTGCAGAAATTCGCAACGAGATTTGTGAAAAAGTAATCGAAAAGGCTAAAAATCTTTGTAAAAAATGGGGAATCGATACAACAATCCGTATTTTTACACGCATTTCCTTCGGCGATAGCTTATATTCTCCACTAAAAATGAAAATAGTTTTCGATTTTTTATGAATGATGATAGCGCAAAAACTGCTCATCCAAATTTAAAAATTTGTTGAACATACATGAAGATAATTAGAAATTTTTTTTGGCTTAGCGTGATTATTAATATTGAACAAGAAGTGCACAAGATATATTTAAAGATATGCTACTTTATTTGAAAAAAAGCGAGAAAAACTTGAAAAATATTATAAATCTTATAAAATCTTTAAAAAACACGTAAATCCTAGTACTCTGTCCGTTTTTGTGAAATTTCACTCGCAACATTCATTTTTTTATTGCGTGAAAATTCTGATATTTTTTTTGTTGTGAAGCATGATAAAATAATTTTACCAGGTAATATTGACAAGTGTTAAATCTCTCAGCTACATGGTAATGAACTATTGTCCAAAACAGCTGTTCGGTGTTATATGCGTTGGCCACATTCAGCTGTGTCAACTGTTGTGATAGCGACACATCGGGGAGCGGTATTGAAGGTTCAGAAAGTTGTCAAGTTGATGTAATGTCAACCTTTTATCAAATACCAATGGACAAATTAAAAATTTTTTATTTTTAAACGCATTTTAATGTGTAATTTCATATTTATGTGCATCAAGTTGTGACTTTACAGTTGCCAACTGTTGAGTACGCTGAATGTGACCAGTGAAAATTAATTGTTTGCAATGACGGATTGTTAGCGCTCTCTTTCTTGTTATATTTTTTGACAGAAGTCTGTTTCCAACAGAAACGTCAATACTACCTTGGAGTTATTATATCATGGTTGTGAAGAAATTGAAAAATTTGAGAATCAAGCTTTACTTCTCAAAATAGAAAAAATAAATATATGAAAATAAAAAATAAAAAAAACAACTGCCACTTTTCACTTCAAAATAAATAGGCAGTTCCATTAAATTGTCGTGGAAAAATGTTGCGAGTATTTTTCACAGCGGAAGAGAGTAATATTTTGATGAACATGTGAAAAATTTCATAATACAAAAATTCAATATATCTTTAGTTCTTTAGCGTGTTTGTAACGCTAGAATAGAGTTCAAATATCGAATGTAACATGATCAGTTCGATACAATTGATGTCAAAATTAAATATAGTAAAATTCACTCAATTGATATAAAAAAATTTATAAACTTTATTATTTCAGTTAGCGAGTAGTTAAGCAAGCAGCAGTTATCTTTATCGAACTGTCAAAGTTAGGAATAAACATTGCTTGCAAAGATGTTATGGAAACGAGTTAACAGGTTAGGTAGTTAAGGGCCAGTTAACGATAACCACAAGTTTCTTTAACGCGTTTGGGAATTCTACTGATATTGATGCTCTACGAAAAAAATAATTTCAAAGTGAATTGGCTGAATACTTGGAAAAAAATAAGACCAGCATCACTGAACAACCCAAAAGAAGCAATGCTGTAGTTGTTACCAGAGTTGCTATTATCTTTAGACTTTTATTTCTTCGGCTAATGATAGTCCTATTTTTAAACTACTTCTTTTTTATTAAAACCAATTTAGAAATATATTGAAAAATTTTTAAATGAACTGTTAACATCTCGATGTTACTCAATCTTTGTTCTCGTACAACTAACATTTGTCAAAAGTACCCCAATCAAAAATGTCAAATGTACCCAAATGCTCTCGGCTTCTTTGTTTTAAATGTTTTTAGTTTATATTTAGTTTTATTGAAATTCTCTTATATTTTCAAATACATAAATAGTTTTTACCTTTTGGAAAAGATACTTTGATTAACTTAAATGAACAAATTTCTTAAAAAATCCGACTTGGTCCGGAAATAAGTCGGATAAGGTTGTAGTGTCTTAAAACGGTATAAAGAAACTTTGAGCGTCGAAAGAAAGCAAAAAACTAGTGGAAACAAAAAACGACATCTAATAATAAATTAAAGGCAAGCATCCTTGTCTCAATTAAAAATAACCCAGGTCTCTCCGACAATGATCGCGCGAAAAAATTCAAAACTAGCAGGAGCACAGCTCGGTAAATACGAGTGACCCGATCCGGTTCGATAATCAAATTTGTCGGCCGAAAAGCGCACTCGATTACTCTTCGATAAAGTCTTGAGGAAATTCAAAGGTTGTTTAATTATGGACGATGGAACATATGTCAAACTTGATCTGAAACAGCTTCCAGGACAAAAGTTTTACGCTGCAAAGCAGCGTTTTTGTGGCTCCTCCAAATTTAAATATAAAAAGCTTGATAAATTCGCAAGGAAGGTAATGATCTGGCAAGCCATATTTAGTTGTAGTTTGAATGATCGCGCGTATGTAACATCCGCAACAATGAACTCTGAGATATACAGGAAGGAGTGTCTAGAGAAGCGTTGAGATATACAGGAAGGAGTGTCTAGAGAAGCGTTTATTGCCGTTTATATGTCACCATCGGTCTGTTGTAAAGTTTTGACCAGATTTATCGTCGATACATTATTCGAAGACAAACATAAATTGGTATCGAACGGATAATGTAGATTTCGTGTCAAAGGACTTCAATCCTCCAAACTGTCCCCAGTTGCGTCCAATCGAAAAATATTGCGTAATTGTTAAATACAAACTAAGAAAATATGAAGGAGTAGTAAAGAATCTGGAATCGATGTAACTCAAGTGGAACAAATTTACTGCCCAGGTCACCAGAGCAGATGTTAAACGATTGATGTTGCCGATTTAGAGACACGCTCGAAATTTTATACATAGTCATGATATTTAAAATTTTCTATTCCTTTTTTTAAAGCTTAATAAATACCCTATCTGAAAATAGTTGAAACATTTTTGTGCCAATATTTTGCTTATAAGATTTATCACGATTTTAGCAGTTCATCTTTTGATTTATATTCAGACTATGATTCAGAATCTATGACTATGAATAATACGTAGGCTAGTAATGAAATGAACAAAATCTTCTAACATAAAAAATTAAATAATTGTTTAAAATACAAAGTAAATTTATATAGTATACTAGCTGGTACCCGGCGCGTTGTTGCCGTCCTTATCCAATGTCTGTTCCACACTGAGTTTCAATATTCTGTGGCCATTATTTCCAAAGTTTTTAAATATAAACAACTGTCTTTTATGGGCGGAACCAAATCGCTTGTCCAATACCATCTTTAGTTTGCGACTATTTCGGAGTAGTAGAATATCACCAAATAGTTACTACAAACCGAGTTTTGTTATACGACGTTTAGTTCCAAATCTATCCAATATCAAAAAATGTAATTTTATGGGCGGTGCCCTGCCCCTTTCCAAAGATCGCTCAAAATTGCTAGTCTAAGGGCACGACTCAATACTAAGTTCGAACCGAGTTTCATTGATGTGTGACTTATAGACGAAAGTAGAACCGATAAATTTGTTTTTAAGTGGGTGAAAAATACTTTACGACCTATTCTCATACCTACCAAGTGTACAAAAAAAATTTCATTAAAATCGGTCCAGCCGTTTAGGAGGAGTTCAAACACTAACACCGTGACACGAGATTTTTATATATTAGATTTTACTTTTTTTTATAAAAAAAACTGAAGTAGGTACCCTAAAGAATAGTCACATCATTTTTAAAGTTAATTTTAAGGGAAATCATAATTTTTAATAAAAAATGTGGGCTCACAAAGGTTTCTTCATGATAAACTCACTTTAAACTTAAAAAAGTGTATTTTTTCCAAAATCTTCAGGTTGGACCGATAAAAGGTGCTGTTTTTGTAAGACAAACTGTTGTTCTGTTGCATATTGCTGGAAAAACCTAGAACATATCTTTCTTAACCACTCTTGAGTAAAGTTTTGCTGCAAGAGCGTTTTAAGTGAAACATTTTCAGGGAATTAACCATATCTTAGCCCATATCTCCTCCCCATTGGGTGAAAACCGAACCTCACTTCCCATATATTGTTTGTTTTTGCATCCACTGTCGATTAAAATCATAAAATAATTTTGTCCCTCTAACATGTATGGGACGCCCACTGTGCGACATATGTATTGGTGAAATGATATGAATACTCATCATTCCTTTGTGTCAAATGCATTGTGAAGGGATGGATTTGAATTCATAATGAGAAACTTGCACTTTGTAAATAACAACAAGCTGGACATAACAGACAAGTTCGCCAAAGTTATACCACTATACAAATGTTGAATGAACGTTTTCAAAGTAATACTCCAAAAACAATACAGCATTCCGTTGACGAGCAGATGGTTCCGTACTTTGATGGTAATGGATGTAAATAATACATTCATGGAAAGCTTATAAGATACAGCTATAAATTTTTGGTTCAAGCCATACCGGGGTGCTCGGTACTTTACCTGGTAATGCCTAGAGGCAAATGGGACTTGGTGCAAGCATTGTCTTAACGTTTTGCAACATTTTATAAAAAGAGAAAAAGGGTATTGATCCCGGTAATTTGCCACTTCACGTTAAGTGTATTGTGGATTACCATGACACCTAATAATTTTCATATATTTTATGTAATAGTTGTTATTTTATTGTTTTCATTAATGAAGTATGTACATAAAAGTTGTTCAACAATAAAAGATTTTCATTAAATGACAAGTAACTACTTTTTGCATCCATATGTGCTGAGCGTACTACATGTAGTACGGCTTCAAAATCAAAGTAAAATATATATTTTTTTTAAGTTTCATCAGTTTTGTAACACATTCTTCAAGAAAACAAAAATAAAAAACTACGAAGATTGCTGCATCAGCAAGACCGTCGGCAAGTCTTAGTGAAAGCAAGTACTTCCATATTTTCTAATGGGTATTTGAATTGAATCGTTTATTTCAGAAACAACTGAAGTCACTCAAATTAAATTTTTCAGGAATCAATAAAAACTGTGTTATATACAAAAAAATTTTTGTTTTAGCAACGAAGACTACGAGGCATTGCTTTAAGAGAAAGGATTACACTGATGTTTGTGAATTTTACTTAGGTTGTGGGTCTACCTTTAAAGAAGCTTTTGCAACAAAAAACTATGTTCAATAAAAACTTGACTTATGTTGTTTCTGAAATAGACAATTCAATTAAAGTATAATTTTCCATCTGAAACAATAAATTGCATTTTTAAACACAATTATTTTCTCACTTGGTTTGTGCTAAAAAAAAAATGATAAATCTGACAGGTTTCTAAAACATTGCTTTCCATGTTGTAAATATTTTATAAAAATATGTATTAATTCAATAAGATTAATGAAAGTAATTTGATGAAATTTTAAAATTGGTAAAGCATGTTTAAACGACGAACTGTGGCGGGTATAAAGCTAAATAAAAGATAACCAGAGCTTTAACCAGCACTAAAAAAACAAGTAGAAATTGAACTGAGCACAATGAATTTATACCGGATCACACGCTGTTTGGAGGCAAATCTTAAAACTTGCGCTATCAGAGTAGCAGAAAATTTTGCAAGTTGCTGAAAGTCGCCATTTTTGCAAAAAAATAAAATACACATTGAATTAATGTTACAGTGACAGTTACAAAAGCATAATTTTTGAAACTTTGGCTAGCAACAAAATCACGTTCCAACTCCTATTTCAAAGAAAACAGAGACAACAATCCATGCATTCATATATCTAATGTTGATATATTTTAAAGTTCATGTGAAACCAGCTATATATATTGTTTACTGACAATGAGATCAAAAATGTGTAGCATAAAAAATCATACACAATACCACAAAAACAGCAACGTATGCATTTTAAGTTAAAGTTTAAGATAATTTTTATTATTTATGGCACTCTTTTGTAGATAAAAATATTGCCAGTGCTGTGTGGGTGGTGAAGATCACTTTCGGTTTTCCGCATTTTATAGGAAGTTCCATGGTTATTTGTACCCAGTTAAACAGGCGCACAGCAATGCGTAACAGAGTTGATATAATTTTCTGTAGTTTTTATCTGCTTTTAAGTTTAAATAAATTGTACAGAGATAAAAAAAAACTGAAGCAACAGCGGCGAAACATGATTTTGTTTTGTTGGGTTTTGTTGTTGTTTTCTTTTTGTTTTGTTGTTTTTTATGTTTTTATTTTGTTTTGTTGCTTTTTTGTTTAGTTGTTTTATTTTTTGTTTTGTGAACCTTTTTCTGACTACCTTTTATTTGCGACTTAATAACGGGTATTCTGTATATATTATTTTGTCAACACATGAATTCTGAAATTGAACAAAAACTGACGAATCAGACGTTTTTAACAAAAAAAAAAATATAAAAGCTTTACAATTTAAATTTTTTAAGTCGTGATTATAAAATTAAAAAGAGGTATTAACAAGTAAAGAAAGTCTTAAGGGGGGACATGACATTGGTCGTTTCTTTAAATCGACTTTTTTACAATTTTGTATTTTAGTATAAAAAAAAATCATGGCAAAATTCCTACGGATTCAAAAGGTACAGCCGGATTAGTGAGAGCGCATTTGTAATTATACCCTAAACCTGAAAGGTCAGGGTATATTAACTTTGTGCAAACGTTTGTAACGCATAGAACGAAGCGAGTCCGGTATAGAAAAGTATATATATTTTTGATCAGCGTCACCACGTGAGTCGAGCTATCCATGTCCGTCCGTCCGTCCGTCCGTCCGTCCGTCCGTCTGTCCGTCTGTGTGTTGTCCGTATACACAGGATAAGAAGAAGGAGTTGAGATAATTGGATGAAACTTGGTACACATAGTCACATGGACCCAAGGATCTGCACTATTGAATATTTTTGGAATCCGCCCACGGACACGCCTACCTCCCATACAACGCAAAAATTGAAAACTGCATAACTCAGCTCATAATTAATCTACAACAATAAAATTTGGTATTTATGTGTTCTGTATCAACACAAAGATGTTTTTGAAAAATGGGTGTCATCCACTCACGGACACGCCCACCTCCCATACAACCCAAAAATTGAAAACGCAATAAATAAGCCTCTGTTTAACCTACAGAGCTAAAATTTGGCACATATGTTTTTTATAACAAAAGAAAGATGGTTTTGAAAAATGGACATCATCCGCCCACGGACACGCCTACCTCCCATACAAAGCGAAAATTGAAAACTGCATAACTCAGCTCATATTTAGTCTACAACAATAAAATTTGATATGTATGTGTTTTATACAAACACAAAGATGTTTTCGAAAAATGGACGTCATCTGCTAACGGACACGCCCACCTCCCATACAACCCGAAAATTGAAAACGCAATAAATAAGCCTCTGTTTAACCTACAGAGCTAAAATTTGGCACATATGTTTTTTATGACAAGACAAAGATATTTTTGAAAAATGGACGTCATCCGCATACGGACACGCCTACCTCCCATACAACCCAAAAAGTTTAAAACTCAATAAATAAGGTTATGTTTGTCATAGAGAGATTAAATTTGGTATGTATGTATTTTATACCAAAACTGATGTGTGTTAAAAAATTGGGAGTAATCCGTCCATGAACACGCCCACCTCCCATAGCGAAAGCACAATAAAGGCATTAACTGTGAGCTATAAAATATAGGCTTCATCCGCCCACGGAGACGCCCATTTGCAATAAAAATTTTTTTATTTTTGAAAAGTGGGTTTAGGGTATTTCATAGTCGGCCTAGACCGACTTTAGACTTTCTTTACTTGTTTTCATTGCATTTATCTTTGTTCACAAACTTTGAACGCGCTTATCTTGAAACCATGTTTTTCGTTCTGGTTACGGCACTTGCGAGTTCATTTTTTGACGAAATTTTTTTTTTTTTGTATATTTTTAAACTTGATTCGCTATCGTATGACACGAGCTTTTTTTTAAATTTTTTTCGATTTTTTTTTGATTTTTTTGTCGGAAAAACACACTTTCAAATTTGGAACATCACCAAAAATTGAAAAAAAAAAAATTAAAAAACTCCTGTCATACGATGACCAATTTTGTTTAGATTTAAAAAAGTAATTTTTTCCAGATCGGACAATTTTTGCGACTCCCAGCGCTGCTACCATGAGGCCCACCAGTTTGGAGCTCTATAATATCATGTTGGAGTGAAAAAAATATTTTTTAAAAATTTTGTTTTTGTAATTTGTTCAATTCTCTACAATAATAAATAAAAATTTTGAATAAATGTTTGCTTTTGACTGAGTTATGAATTTTAAAAAAAAAGGTCTGTTTTCTCTGCCCCGAATGTTATGTCCCACCTTAAGTCGATCTAGCACGAATATGAAATACCCTACCCCTACTTTTTCAAAATACAATAATATTATTGAAATTTGACGTGTTTGTGGGCGGATGAAGCCTTTATTTTGTAGCTATACATATTAATATTGATGAAAAATTTATACAAATCAGGTTTGATTCCTCTAGCTCATACACCCAGAGATTAAATCTGGTTAATTTTTTATAAATTTAACCAAAACTCAAGTAAAAATTTTCCAACACAAATCGTCAGGTTAAGATAACCACATGATTTACATGTCAATTCAATCAAACATTTTTAAACAGTTGAAAAAACGTTATTGGAAGTACTAGTGTTAGTAATAAAGCCCTCCCAAGATAACTCTTATCATATTTTATTTAACTCACAGCACTTTCAAGCATACAGCTGAATTAAGTGTGACAAGTGATCGTGCAAACAATAACCCAAAATTTTAAGGCAACTATTATAAACATACTTACAACCTATTTTGCTCTATACCTCTCTTTATATTTTTGTTTAACATAAAAACAACCAGCTACTCAAAAATAAACAGTCTGACATAATTAAAACAAAAAAAAAAAGACCCAAAAGCACAAACAAATTTCTTAATAAATACCACCAACAAATTTTAAATACATTCCTATATATTTAACAAACGCACGCACACACAAACTGACATGCGCGTGGCCGCTTTTTTATGATCCACAAAATAAACCCGAAAATAAGCTTCATAACCAAAACAACTTGCTGCTAGTTTATGTGCGTCTGGGCGTTTCCTACCGAATATTATTGATCGTTTCAAAAATCGAAAGTGATCGTAATGATGATGAATGGGGGAGCATTTAAAAGCCAGCCGCTTGCCCAGTGAGCAAGACAAGCATACGATCAGGCAGCAGCAGCAGTGCTTTAAGCTATACACATTAATATGCAGTGACGTCATGTCCAAATTTGTGCGCCAGTTCAGTTTGTAAATGTCAATGACCGCCAAAAATATGAACTTCAACATGCTGTTTAAAAATTTTGTATTTAACTTTTGCTGCTGTTCATGCTGTCCGCCTGGTGTAAATTCAAAGAACACTATCGATTTCTACACGGAAATCGAAAGTGAATCTCTTATGCTATACGACATGAAGGTTGTCAGTTAGTCAGTCAGGCAGGGGTCTCCAATGAGAGCTATAACAGCGAAAACTTCTTTCATTGACCGCAAAGTGGCACAAGGTTGCCTGAGTGCGAGTCTTTTGCTGATCATGCTGTGCTAAAGACCTGTGTGTGCTCTGATTTTCAGTCAGGTAAGAAACCTCAAAGCATGTCATGTTCATGGGCATGATATTGCACTCGATTTGCGTGTGTTTCTTTCAAGTTTTTCGACAGAGGCAATAAACTGTGTCAGGGTTAATTATCATTATCAGCTCGTTGGTTAAATCTTGATTCGTTGTGGTTATATTTGAAATTTTTTTAAAAAATTCCTTTGCTATTTCGTATTTTTTTTTTAAAAAACATTGCGTTTACAAAAAAATCAAAAGTTTCCGTAAATATCATTGTTCATTGTTGCGCGATCCATCGACTTCTTTGAAAAATTTCGAAATTAAAAGAAAAATCGTTCAAATAATGTTTTCAACAGGCACCCAGCTGCAACAGCAACAGAAGAACAAAGCCCATCTAGCTTTATAAATATTTTGCCGCAAAAAATTTAAATACCTTTGACACCATTCTGTTTCACATTAACGCATTGTACTTAAATGTTGATCAGACCCAATGCGACAGAGCGAATGAAACCCAGTAGGGAAAGGGCGCAAATTCGATATTTTAATTCGAGCAATAATTAATTTCTTTTTATTTCTAAAGTTTAATGAAAAAGGTCAAGATGTTGAAATTTTTGGTTGAAATTAAAAAGAGATTCATTTTATTTGCAAAAAAAAATGAATCTCTTTTTAATTTGCAAAAATGTTGGTAGAGATTAAGTTGTTTTTTTTTCTAGATAAATGAGCTCCAAATAATAATAATAATGCTCACAAAATTTTTAATAATTCCATGATATGTTTTATATGTTAGGCATGTATCGAAAAGAAACTGCACACTTTATTTTTTTAATATCTTTCAATACAAAATGTAATTAATACAAAATGTTTTTAATTCAATTAACTTCAACAAAATGCCTTATTCGGAACAATATGAAGCAAAACAATTAAAAAAATATTTCATTTCTGTTTTGAAAATGAATGTTTTGTTTAACATGTTTCATTATATTTTGCACAGTAAACTTTGCTATAGATTTTGATGCTTGCGTCCAAATTTTTTTGAACTGTTCTCAATTTTGAGCAGCAGTGCCTGTTTTTCTGAACTTCTCTTTGGATTCAGCCCATTTGCACTCGATGGATCGAAGCTCTGGGGACGTTGGTGGATTCACCTCATTACAAAAAAATTTAAAAGCTTTGATTTAAAAGCCTATTTTGATTTAAAAGCTCCGCTGTTCACTTCATGTAATAAGCTGTAGTAAAGTCGGGCCAAATTATATTGGCGATTGAAAAATCGAATTAGTCTTTTTTCAAGCACTCCTGGTAAATTTCAGCACTTATTGTGCCTTTTGTAAAAAAGAGTTGATGTCTTAATACTGCAATTTAAAAAAACTTGCCCGACCAGAACATTCTGGTAACATTTTTTTAGTGTAATTTTACTGACTGTGCTGTCGACAATTCGCCCTATCAGTTTCGTGTAGAATTGTGAACCTTGCAAGGATGTAGAGTCCATATATATTGCGTCGTCCATTATGATACATTCAAATTCTTCTTTCTTTAGGTGCTCGTACTACTTACGTAGACTAGGTTTGCATGAGGCAATTTATTTTTCTGACATTTTCGAGTATTGTGTTTCTTGAATATCTTTATATTGTTTCTTTTCTTGACTCGTTGCATCATTTTTAAGCTTGTGTTCACTTTTTTGCCAAATCCCGAATGGATAAGCATGTATTTTTGTTTATCAAGCTTAGAAGTTTTTTAAATTTTCTGTCTTTTGTTCCTTTTTTTCGGTCCTATTTGGATAAGCCCCTGACAATATTTTTTATGGGATTTACAGCGACATTGTAACGTTGCAAAAACTTTTGATAAGAAAATCCTTGTTCTGTGCCTCAATTGGCACAATTTTTTCGCGTACGTCTTTTTCAATGCATGGCTTCCCGAAAACTAATTGAGTAAAATATTAGTTTTACCCACATGTGTAGTTGACAGTTAAGGAAATATGAAGGTACCTCCAAATATATGTTAGCAAATAAATGCACTTCGAAAAACAATAGTTGAAAAGTGTGCAGTTTCTTTTCAATACATTCCCTATTTGATTGTCTTATAAATAAAATTTTGGCTGGAAAAATGAAAAAAAAAATGATTACTTCGATTGACATACAAAACACTTCATCTAACAAAATACTCACTGGAAAATAAAAAATTTTTTACAATAGGAGTTTTTCGCCTAACAATGTTTAATTAACACTGCACTTGACAGACTCCAGAATCTATGAGCTCTTTACTATTTTTAAATATGAAAGAAAAAATTAATTTTTCAGTTGGAGCAGTTGAAATATGGTGAGAGAAAAACAAACGTGTCTGTTGTTAAAATCTATTTCCAACTTTTAAGCACAGTGGAGTATCTGCCATGTTCTGGGCCTGTTTTGCTGCGAATGGCGTTGAAAAGCTGGTAAATATTCTGAGAAAAATGAAAACCAAGAAGTATATCGAAATACATAAAAATACTTGACAATAAAGTGCTAATTTGGGTCGCGAATCTCATTATATCTTCCAGCAAGATAAAGACCTACATTACACCGCTCTGGATACTCGACTGTCGATTCTGTACAATTGTCCTTATTATTTAAAAACATATCCGCAAAGTCCGGACCAAAATCCCGTAGAGATCCTGAGATTTTAAAAAAGAAATTACGGAAATATGACATTAGAAACAAAAAGTAACTGAAAGACGTCCTGCAAAAGCAGCCTGGCCTGACTGGTACGTTCATTACAATGACTGACCACCAATTATTTCATACAAAAAATTACCTTTAAAAAGCCTCAAATAAAAATGTATGAATATGAGTTTTGCGCTTGAAATAAAACGATTTCGTTTATTTATTTCTTTTAGTAAAACTTTTCCCCGAGATGAAGTTTGAACCCGGGATCATTTGGTTCGCACGCCACACACTTAGCCGGTAAAAACCGAGTTATATGAATATGAATTTTGCTGAATCCATGCTCAGAATTGTATGCTCAGATTTTGTTGTTTTCTCATATGTTTTCTCATTTGTTGTCTCAAAGTCTTGTCTCCACACTACGGCGTGCCAGAAGTATCTAGGAAAAAAATCGTTAGGAATAATGAAACATAGCACATGGATTAAGATAGTTTTTGCACTCTTGCAATTAGTTTTATAGTCTTAAATTTAGTGCAGTCCAGGTTACATTCTACCAATAATTTCAATTTAAGACACATATATGCGGTATCATATTTCACATTTATAACTTTTTTTAAACTACACTTAGAAAAAAGTACATACTTCCCTCAAGTCAGCAATGAACTTAATGCAAGTAACTAAGATTTTCTTTAGTTCAAGTAAAAACTACATTCCTTGTAGGAAATTATCCTACAACAAAAGAAAATGTGTCTTAACATCAAGTTAGTCTAAACATAGGATATCCTTGAAAAATGGTAAACATTTTTCTTGTAAAAAATAAATTATAATGCCAACTCTTTCTCTCCAACTAAAATTTATTGAACATGACGAATATTGCAATCGGTTGCCTTCGGTTTGCTCGCGATGTGCTGATTCATGTAAAGGTATTTCCAGCATGTAAGTATTACGATAAATATTTATATGGTGCAGTGTCGTGTCAACGGCATGCCAAGCAGCAAATAATAAACGTTTTAATTTAATAACATGAGTTGAAAAACTTTGAAAACTACAAAGAATTATTAATCAGCTATATTATAAATTTATTAAATTTATCTTTTTTGTGGCATGTTGCATTTTTCCTTGACAACCATAGTTGTTTGTTGGTATTGAAAGATTTGACAGGTGCCAAATAAAAAAACCGCCAGAGAAGACAATTTCATTGTCAGCTTTAATTAGCATTACAACAAAAAAAAGCAGTCGCTTTTAACAGTTTGTTTTGCAAATATCTCCCAAATTATTGATTCAAAAAAATTTAACCGATAATGACTTTTAATTCATCTTTATAAAATTCTACACAAATAAGGTCTGCGGAAAAATTTCTGTAAGATCAATATTTTTTGAGATATGGGGCAAAAACTGAAGTAAACAAATCTCAGTGAGGTCAATTTCAGTCAACCATCGCATTGAAGTGAGCTTCGTGACAGCATAAAAACTTTAATGTCGCAACTGAAGTCATACAACATTCATAACTAGCTATGGTTTACTAAAAATATTTGACAGATAACGTTCACTTATATAATTCATAACCTTAAAATACTAAATTAACCCTAGAATGGTAAACATAAGTTTTAACTCTTTAATGGTAAACTTCGCCTGTGAGGCGACTTTTATAAAAAACCCTTATTTAACCTTTAAAAAAACCAAAATTTATTAAAACAAAAACAAGAACATTTTTATTGCATGTTTCGTTGCATAAATAAACAAAAATCTATTAATTTTTTAATTATTTCATAGACATTTTAGGCACATACGTATATCACATTATTTTTTCAGAAGTGTGAAGGGATCGTTTACAAAAAAAAAATATAAAAAATAAAAACTCCATGCGAGTGAAAAAATTTACATTTGTTTCTTATAGATCTTAGATCTAATTAACATAATAAAAAATAAAATGAGATTTATATCTTTAAAAAAAGAATGTACACCAAAATAAAGTTAATGGTTTTTTATTATGGTTTAATGGTCCCAAATCGTCATCAATTTCACTTCCATCTAGCGAAATCTCCTCCAGCCATTTTATTAGCTGAGCTTCAGAAGTAGGCATATCAAAAACTATAACAAATTTACGGAAGCTGTTATTTTTAGGAAATAAAACAACAAAGTTTTATTAGCGAATATGTAAAAAAAATTTACCTTTATTGGTAAACTTCGCTCCACAGGCGACAACCGGTTGTATATTTCAGCAAACTAAACGGAGCAAAACAAAATGCGACTGCTCTCAAGCTCGTACAACACTCAACTGAGTTGACACGAGCGCACGCTTTGATACGAGTGAGCGATACGGAAATATCGAAAAAAAAAATTTTGCTTCGCCTCACAGGCGATGTTTACCATTCTAGGGTTAAACTTAAAACGATAATAAATAAACAGTTTAAGTTTATTCTTATAAATTTATAGTACAACATAATTCTTGCAACTTTGAAATCAGTCATGTACAAATATATATTATTAAAATAAATTTTATGACAATATCCAGTGTTTTTATTTAACATTTTTGCAGAAATACAAATTTACTCAAAAATAATAATATTTTCATTAATTTAAGTAAAATGAAATACTAGCATTTAGTTCATAATTACTAATTCTAAGGAATATTTTTTTAAAAATAAGGAATACAAATTGACTAAAATACAGTAAAATTTCCTTGCTTTAACTAATATTAAATACTGCACTTTAGTTCACAATTACTAATTTTAAGGACATTTTTCTTAAAAATTAGGAAAATACATATACTTCAATCAAGGAAAATTTTTACCATGGTAAGGAAATTTTTACTTGACGCTCATTTTCCCTTAGTTTAAGGAATTTTTTCTGAGTGTAATGGAAAGTTCTGGAATATGTGTGTGACTGGGAATCGCCCTCAAAAAATCAAAATAGTTTCTTTAGTTTTCTACGAAGAAGCCACAAAGTTGTCAGAAAAGGGCTTACCGACACTGCAGTCCTGATCTTCGCTTACATTAAAATAATTTTTTTCTTCTTGTTGCTGTATGAATGGGAAAAAATATACTATTACTTCTTTAGACGCTTTACTAAAAAATCAAGGTTCGGAACATTTGTTCGCTACAAATCTTCGCGGAAGCCATTCAGGAGTCAACTGTTTTTTAAAGTATTTTGAATTTGTTTACGAAACACGCAATTTAACGTTTCGATTGCGCTTTTGATTTCAATGCTAGTCCGACTATTTTCTAATACTGAGAAAAAAAAATACTCTAAAATTAAACAATATATTTTTCAAATTGAAATTTAATGTATTTGCGTTTTTAAAAATTAGAATTTAAAACAATTGTGCTTAAATTTAACTATGAATTCCTTTCTTTTGTTATAATTTTCTGTTATTATTTCTTTGAAATAACAAAAAGAATAGCTATCTCAATACAATCACAATTTTTGATACATAAGATAAACAAAAATCACTAATTATATCAATATATAAAATATTTAAAATTCAAATATCATCGAGTGGAGTTAAAATTTTGTTTGTAAAACAAACACAATTAATTTTTGAAATTTTTCAGGTGTGCACCTTACCAATTTTATTCTTATAATTTCATTTTAATATCGAACGAAATTACATTAATAAATTATTATAAGTTAAGTCTCCTCTGTTGCCCAAGCGTGCTTTATTCACTACTGGGTAGTTTATCTTACTCACGCTTTTTGTCGACCTTTTTTTTTTAAGTTCCCTTTCATGTGCTTTAACGCTCGAATAATGCGATCACAAACCTTGAGTGTGCTACTGAGCGTTGGAGCGAGTGGCATAGCATGAAGATGTTGTTGTTTCGCTTTGGGCATCTTATTACAAATACAACAATTTCGGCAGTATTATTTTTTCTTTTGTAGTTGTTGTAGTTGTTGTTGGGTTCATATTCTTCAACGTTTTCTTTAGTTTTAATTTTTTTTGTTTATGTTTCAGCTTCATATGTTTAAGTGAAAATCAACATAAGAGCACTCAAAAATGTGTATAAATGAGGCCTGTGACCAACAATTTTTAAGTACATACTTATGAATTTTGAATTGAAATTAAATCAAGTATTCAAAATTATTAAAAATATTGTCATTGCCTTCAAATTTTTTAACAGATATAGTATACATTTTGCAACACATAAATTGTAGAAATTATTAACATATGTTTTTTATTGGCTGTGTATTTCAGTAACATGATTTTTACAGTTGAAATTAACAGTTACCGACCATACGAAGTTTATCTAATTTTAGACAAACACGTACAAAACCGCCAAATATATAGCAATTCAATTGATTCGTGGGCGGTGATAGGAGGTGTGGAAACAAAAATTGGTCGTATTTCGACTAATTTCTAAACTATCACATCAGTGTGGCCTCTATTCAATATACCAAAGAAACCTCTACTATCAAAGAGTATGATGGCTACGTCTTTGAAGCCATGAATGAATTCTGAAGTACAAAGTATGAAACATGAAGAACGAAATATGAAATCTGAAGTATAAAAACTGAAGTATGAAATATGAAATATGAAATATGAAATATGAAATATGAAATATGAAATATGAAATATGAAATATGAAATATGAAATATAAAATATGAAATATGAAATATGAAATATGAAATATGAAATATGAAATATAAAATATGAAATATGAAATATGAAATATGAAATATGAAATATGAAATATGAAATATGAAATATGAAATATGAAATATGAAATATGAAATATGAAATATGAAATATGAAATATGAAATATGAAATATGAAATATGAAATATGAAATATGAAATATGAAATATGAAATATGAAATATGAAATATGAAATATGAAATATGAAATATGAAATATGAAATATGAAATATGAAATATGAAATATGAAATATGAAATATGAAATATGAAATATGAAATATGAAATATGAAATATGAAATATGAAATATGAAATATGAAATATGAAATATGAAATATGAAATATGAAATATGAAATATGAAATATGAAATATGAAATATGAAATATAAAATATGAAATATGAAATATGAAATATGAAATATGAAATATGAAATATGAAATATGAAATATGAAATATGAAATATGAAATATGAAATATGATATATGAAATATGAAATATGAAATATGAAATATGAAATATGAAATATGAAATATGAAATATGAAATATGAAATATGAAATATGAAATATGAAATATGAAATATGAAATATGAAATATGAAATATGAAATATGAAATATGAAATATGAAATATGAAATATGAAATATGAAATATGAAATATGAAATATGAAATATGAAATATGAAATATGAAATATGAAATATGAAATATGAAATATGAAATATGAAATATGAAATATGAAATATGAAATATGAAATATGAAATATGAAATATGAAATATGAAATATGAAATATGAAATATGAAATATGAAATATGAAATATGAAATATGAAATATGAAATATGAAATATGAAATATGAAATATGAAATATGAAATATGAAATATGAAATATGAAATATGAAATATGAAATATGAAATATGAAATATGAAATATGAAATATGAAATATGAAATATGAAATATGAAATATGGAAACATGAAATATGATATATGAAATATGAAATATGAAATATGAAATATGAAATATGAAATATGAAATATGAAATATGAAATATGAAATATGAAATATGAAATATGAAATATGAAATATGAAATATGAAATATGAAATATGAAATATGAAATATGAAATATAAAATATGAAATATGAAATATGAAATATGAAATATGAAATATGAAATATGAAATATGGAAACATGAAATATGAAATATGAAGTACGAAGTAAGAAATATAAATAATGTTTTTTAAAGGAACTACAATCAAACAATACCAATTGATAATATTTGACAATTCAAATAATAAAAGAATTCACAAAAAAAAAGTGTCGGAAGTTTATATACGTTTCAAAATTTCAACCGATTTATACTCAATATATGCAATACTAGTTGCTTATAAGTATATATCTCTCCCTCTCACCTTCATTTGTAAGGATTTTTTATGTGTCGTTTTAAAATCTTCAAGGTGGCTTGCTTTTCTTTTTCTTCATATTTTATTTCTGTTTTCGCACTTATTGTTAACTTTGCGACGTAACGTCAATATCGAGATTAAATTCGAGAAGGTCAAGGATTACATCTTGAGCGTGACCCTAATTAAAAAGATTCAAATGACTACGAAAAGGCAATAAAAAAAGAAAAACAAGACAAAAAAGAATATAAAAAAGCATAGCTGCTGCTCAAGTTGTTAATTGAAAATTTATTGAAATTAATCCTTGTGAAGTGGATTTTTCTTATTACTGTCGCTGGTTAGGGTTTGTTTTTTATTGGCTCTCTTGTTTTAATGTGAATTTTAAGAGGGACGAGCTAGCTTTGTGACCCGCTGAGTGCTGGTCACTAATAAATTCTATCGTTTTTTTTTTTAAATACATTAAGATTATTATAGAATTCACTTTTTATTGAAATGTGATTTAATTTGTTAACGCAGCCCTAAAAGTATGCTGCAAGTCAGGCAATAAACTGTGTTTAATTAACACAAATGCGCATTTTATATTTATGAGGCAGACTTTTCGGCGTCAATTGTAAATTAACTCGACAGCATTAACAATTTAATTGTTATTGCAAATGAAGAGGCTTTTAAAATGCAAATTAACTATATAGTTATTCGCTTTGGCGAATATTAACTGGAGGTGGATATTTAAAAAAAAAAAATGCTATATTAAGCAAGTTTAATGAAATTTCTTTAATCTTTTATGTAGATCCTAAAAATATGCTATTAACTGTATTCAATAGGTTTTAATTAAATGCTGCGAAATGGATGGGTGTAACGAAATTAAATTTCTTTAGCACATAAGAAAACAAAAAAAAAACATTAACCAACCATGTCATTAAAGAAATAAGTAGCGATGCTTGAAGATATATGCAAATTCTTATGACAACATAAATTTGAAATGCGAATTATATGTGTTTATAAATGAAAGACACTTAAAATAAGTTCGCTTCATATCATTGTGTTATAAAAATATTTAATAAATGCAAACAAATTTATAAAACTTTCTGTTGATTGAAAAAAAAAATCAATTAAGTTGTTAATATAATGGCAACAACAACACGAGAAGCTGGTGAAAAGAAATCAAAATGAAACAGATATGAAAAAACGTCAGCAAGCAAAGTGAATTTAAGGCATTAATATAAAAACCAACAAAAAACACACGCATGTGACCCAAATAAACCTCAATATCAGCAGTCTGTTCAACGCGATCGTCATGATGAGCGTCGTGTTCAGTGACGCTCTTGTTTAGTCCGAATGAAAACCGCTCGACCCACTAACAAATTTGCCCATCTTTTGCTTATTTTTTTTTTTTTGTATTTTTAATAGCCCCTCCCCTCCCCCCAAAAAAAATGAACAGCTGTTATTTTGACTTTGTAATTTTCTGTTAATTTTTGTTTTTGTATTTCGTTGATCTACCAAAAGCTGACCGCCTATTAAATTAGCAAACTGTTTCAAAAGTTTAAACATTTTATTTATATTGTTAACGGAACATATGACAACAAAAAAAACAAAAATAAAAAAAAAAACAACAAAGCTTATAAAAGCAAAAACCCAAATATATAAACAATAGCATTATTTAAACAAAATAGTCGTAAAAATTTTAAGTAGAAAATTTAATAAACAGCCAGCACTGTGTTCGTCTTAATTTTTTTATAAACAAAAAAAGTATTGAACTTTTGGTAATAGAGTAGCAGAAAGCTGCAAAAAGCTTTGCTCGAGGGCATAAAAAATTTTTTGTTTGTTTTTTTAGTTTTTTCATTGGAAAATAAACAACAAATCTTTTTGAAGCCTAGTCAAAACAATGACGACTTACAATGTTGAAGAATGCGTCATGATATGTAGCAATACCTACTCTTTCGTACATTATCAGGTTTTAGGTGTACTAAGAAAATTAAACGGATCATTTGTTGTTTATTTTAATAACGCATGCAAGCTTTTGCTACTTTTTCGGCTTTAGCTCTAGGAAGTTCCATGTTTTTTTGTACTAAGAGTGCTGGGAAGGCAGGTGTGCGTAGTTGGATAGTGGGTAGGTGGGCACACAAAACAAAAATTTTACACGGAAAGTGAATTTTCTTTTTCATCGTGTGGAGATTTTTTTTCTCTTGAAGAGTACTACCGTAAAATTATTGCTTGACAATTCACCGTGGATTTAATTGTGGATTTGGGTTCTTATCTACTTTTATATATGTAGAAAGATTTTTTGAATAGAAAAAATATTTGTCAGAGGCATTCACGTCTTTGCTGATAATGTAAACTTTTATAGAGCAAACAAGGTCATGTGGTGCAGGTTAAGTGTGACTTTGCAGGCCCTTAACCCTTCGATGCGTGAACATTTTTTATTTTTTTATTAAGTATTTTACTATGAAAAAAAATTGCAAAATTTTTTTAATTTTTTTTTATGTTTATTATTGTCTAAAGAACAAAACTGTATATTTAGATATGTTTTTTTTTTTTTTTTTTTTGTTACATGTGTCATATGAAAGTGAATAAAATTTACTTATAAAACATCTTATTTTCTATTGTTGTTGTTAGTGCTGTTGGTCCATCGTGGCCTGTTCGCAAGTATGACAGCGGTGGAGGACTGTAGAATGCTCTCCGCAAACAGCATTGTCGCAATTGAAGTATTAGGCCCTCATTTTCCGCTGCCGTCCGTACTCAGAACGGCATAGGCGGCATGACGGCCTGTTCGTCCTTGGCGCAAATGCTGGTGAATTGACTTCTACCGGTCTTGGTCTTATCTGAAAAGATAAAAAAAATAAAAAAAAACAAAATTAGTAGTCTGGTTGTGAAATTGGAGCAGTTTTTTCTTACCCTGACATCAAATGTCTCCATCGCATTGCGTATCCTTGGATGCTTCGTGATTTGGTTGTTTAGGGCCCGATTCTCAATGTTTGGCATTGCCAATTGCCTGGTGAGGAGCTGGACAAACGCCCGTCGTCGATCACTTCGTTGGTCAGGCTGCATTTCGTTGTAATATGGTGAATGCAGCAAGTGCAGCAACGTCTACCATATTGTAAAACATTGCTTATGGCCAGCGTTGTGTAGAGCGTTTGCACGAGTAATTGCCCAGCATTTGGTCCATCACATCTACGCCAGATTTATTTGCATTGTAGTCCAGAATACTGTAGGGTTTCCGCTTTGCACTGGCGGATTTCCATATTTACTGGCGTCATATGGAGTCGTCATCATTCTCAGATGTATTGCCAAAAGCATCATAGGCTTCGTCACCGCTCAGCTCTTCTTGCATAAAATTAGCAAATCTGTCATCAACTGCACGTCTTTCATTTACACTCATTTCCTGGTATCTTGTACTACGGCGTACAACCATTTCAGCAACTTCAATATTTGTATATTGGTCTGCCATTTCAATTTTCTTACTTTTATTTTCACTTTATATATCACACTTTACTGCTCACTGTCTGAACTTAGAATGATTTGGCTGACGAAATTAGAACCTCTTATATACTCTTTCATACGTCTACCTGGCCTTTAGGTTACCTACACTATGCACATCTGCTCTTTGTACATAAAACAGATTAGTGAAGTATAGGTAGAAATTTTAAGAACTGGTTTATTATGTTTCCAGCGAAAAGCAATTACCAAAATAAACTACCACTTTATTATGTTTTGAAGGAAGGACGTAATATAAATTGTACAAAAATAAACTACCACATTATTATGCTTTCAAGGACACAATAACAATTATCCAAAAATTACCAAAAATTCACAGAACACATCTGTGATATGATGAAACAATAAAAAACAACAATAATATAATAAAGCCAAGAACAAATGCATTTATAAGTGTTTTATTGCATTTTCAGTACAAGCTCCCTAGGGACCTGTTCACGCATCCGCGCATGTATTTGATTTAAATGGGTGTAGCACCTAAACTATTGGTCGGATTGCCTTGATTTTTTTTTTATCGATTCTCCACAAAATTCTCTTGGAATACATGGTAACTTTGGGGGGGTGTTGTCCTGGCCGAAATAGGAGTAAATTGCGTTTGATAACGCAATAGGTTCCTAGGGACCTGTTCACGCATCGAAGGGTTAAAATAATAAATTTTATTATATTTGTACAAAGTTTTGTGTAAATTCAAGAGTAAACATAAAATCTTTTAAATACATAAATAAAGTCAAAATGATACCATATTGTTATGTGTCCAATTAAATTTTTTACTTCGCACTGACTTCATGAAAGGCTTGGAATCAATTTTTGTCGCGAGAAATGCATAAATGTACAGCCGTTGACAACTAATTTGAAACGATATTTTTATTATAAGACATCTTCCGATTTCTTCTTTAACTTTTCATTTATCCATATTAACTTGCTAATTTCTGTAACAACACGAATATATCTTAAAAACAAAAAACTAGTTGAAAAGTTTTTAATGGTACAGTTAGTTTAAAAGAAACTTTTATTCTAAAACTTTAAATATATCTGTGACAAATAATTAGAAACGCATTCAAAATACATTAAATTTAGGTAAAAACAAGTAGTAAAATATGTGAAAACTTAACAAAAGTGATGCTAAAGCTATAATATTTTGTTGGAAAAACGTTTTTCTTTAAAACTACAATACATCGTCTTTGATAAGGTCTTGACATCGTTTTACCAAATAGCGCACCAAGCTTCCTTGAGCCCTGTTAAAAAATCATCCAAATTTGTTATGTTTAGTGTTCTTACGACATTTTTCAAATCGTCCAATGAATGCTCGATGGGACTTACATCAGGACTTGACGAGGACCAGTCAAGAATAGTCAAAGCAATTTAATCAAAAAATTTGTTGTTCAGCTTTGCCGTATGCTTGGGGTCATTATCCTGCTGGAATGACCAAATCACTGGGATATTGTCTTCATCCCAAAGCAGCATAACAATTCTTAAAATATAAACGTATTCTTCGTTGTTCATTGTGCCAGAAACCCAGTGAATTAGACCAATGCCATTCCAAGAAAATTTCCCCCAAACAAAGATCGATCCACCGCCATGCTTATTAACCGAAGAAGTGTACTTTAGATCAAGTTCATAATCTTTTTGGCACCGGACACTCTTTCTACCATAAGTATCAATGCTTTTGATATTTGTTTTAACACACAACAAGTATTTGCACTGGTTTACCGGACAAGATACATGCTGTTTGGCAAACTCAATACGGTGTTATCTTTACGAGCCTTTCCCAATGAGACTCTTGCGTGCAAGTCTTCCATGAAGGCCAGCTTCCACTAAAAGTCGTGCTTTCGATTCTTTTTGATACACTGACGCCAATTTCATCCAATATTTCACGCTGGATGACTGCTGTGCTCTTCCTTGGATCAGGTTTTAATAGTCTGGCAATCTTTTCATGAATATGTACTGAAGTTTTACGCGGTATTTTTTGGAGTGGTACATTTTTCGTGGTTTTATATCAGAGAAAGGCACAAATTAAATTTCCTATCCCATGGGATTGGAAGCAAAATGCTGCTTGCGCGACGTCGACACATATACAGTGTAAGCTACTTCGTGTTGCTTGCGTGTTGCTTTCTTTTTATTTTGGCAGCAGTGTTGCCTCGACGGTTCTAAAAAAAGTATCCATAAAAAGGTCAGAAATGGATCCAAATGTATCCACTTAAAAAAAAATAAGTATCCAGGTATCAAATTGCAAAAAACTATATTATATTCACTTTTTAAACACAAAAAAGTAGTTTTTGATTCTTATCTTAATCAATTTTCATAAAAAGTATTTAATTAGAAGCGGCATATACTGTGTTTACATGTAGAGTTAACTCGGAGCTTACTCGTAGTGAGCTCTGCATGTAAACAAGGGTTGAGTTGAGTTTCGTTAAACCCAAGAAAACTCCACAAAACTTGTGGGATTTAGCTGAGTACTATCTGCTAAAATCTTTTATCGTATTTTTCACTTAAAAATAGTAGCTGCAAGAGTCTGTTGAACAAGAGTCTATTGAGCTGCCAACAAACAATTTGCTCTAAACAAACTTGACAAATCTAACTCAATTCGACGTCTTGCTTGTAACCCTAACCACGGGTTTACAAAATTACAAAAAAACACAATAATGGCAATGCTAACAATAAAAAGCATATTTTCCCAGCAAACATTATGACTCTTAAAAGACTCTTTCAAGACTCATATAAATGAGGGTTCATCATCATATTGCGCTCAAAAAAGACTCTTTTATGAGTACATTTTCGTATGTTGTGGGCTCCAAAATATGATTCATATTTTTGACTGTTTTATGAGTTTTTTTGCTCACTCTTTATTTTCACTCATAATAATAACGGTTTTTAGACTCATATTTAAAACTCTTTTAAGACTCATATTGAGTACTCTTTCATTACTCATATCGAATACTCTTTTAAGACTCATATTGAGTACTCTTTTAATACTCATATTGAATACTCTTTTAAGACTCATATAAGAAGTCATTTTAAAACGAACATTTTTTGTAGTTCATTTATATATCGCCACAAATAATTCTCCGAAAAGTGACGTCAGGATAGCATGTGTCCATAACGGACAGTTACAAAGTCATATACAATTAAAATAACTATTCTCGATTAAGTTCTTATTTATTTATTAGTTATGGTGCTTTTAAAATAATCCGATTCTATTCTCTCATACAACACTCCCATAGAAGACTCTTTTATGAGTCTTCTTTCTGATTACGCATATATCAATCAATATATGATCCTTTTATGACTCTTTTTTGTGAACAATCATGTTACCGTCATATTTAGGACTCTTTAATGAGTGTCTTTAATGAGTACTCATAAAGCAGATACAATAATGACTGTTTTAAGAGTCTTATTTTTGAACAATCATTTCACAGTCATATTAAAGACTCTTTCATGAGTCCTTTTAATGAGTCATCAAAAAACATGGATAAAAAACACTCTTTTCATAGTCATTTTTTGGAGAGCCTCAGAAGATGTTTGCAGGGTTCATATAAAATCAGAAAAATTCCTATCTATCATTTGAAAAATTTTTCAGAAGAACCAAAAAACTTTCTAAATTATAAACAAAACCATATTTTTTCAGGATAATTTTGTTAATAAAATCGTTGATTTTAGTAGTAGGAGTGTAACATTTTGCACTAAAATATATTTGGATAATTTAGGGCATTTTTGATTTCATATGACTATATTTTCATATAAAACTGATTTTTCAATAAAAGTATCCAAATTTCCACTAAGGCTAAATAATAAGTATCCATCAATTTTTGAAGAAAAAAAAGTATCCAAATGGATCCATTTGGATCCAAACGGCAACACTGTTTGGCAACAAATCAAGTCAGTTGCTTTTCAGCATTTGTTGAAATAACATCTCCCTGTGTAATTTTTTAAAATATAGCGAGAAAATACGTAAAATTGATCTTCGTATTTTTTGGAGTGGTACATTTTTCGTGGTTTTATATCAGAGAAGGGCACAAATTTAATTTCCTATCCCATGGGATTGAAAGCAAAATGCTGCTGGCGTGCATCCCTTTTCTTTTTCCATTTTATGAAATTGTACTTATACAGTTTTTTGTTGAAATTATGTGTAAACAGTTCAAAATAATAGAATTTTGTCGAAATATTCAGAAATTATGCATAAAAAGTTTGAAAACTTTAATGTTAACAAATCGTTTCTAATTAATTGTCAATGGAATAAATTATGTTCTCCTACTAAAACTGATTTTGCTGCAATAAATTACTTGTGATAAAGTCAGTTAAATTGTTATTGTGAAAAGATAAAAGAATAGAAGAAATAAAAAAAATAAAACAGACCGTAACATTGCTAAACGCATGTCCAGTGCGGTAAAGTATTGCAAGTATGATAGCGTTTCTAATTAGTTGGCAACGGCTGTACATTGCATTTAATGCAAATAAAATATGTTCGTCCTGTGCAACCAACATTCTTACACCTTGTGGGATGATTTTGTTCATCGTGAGCTGGAAGGTGTTCAACCTTATCTTCAACAATCTCACGCAGTGGGCGTGCTTTATTTCTTTTCGCCGGTTGTGGACTCAATATTATTTTGAAGAGTACGCAGAGGTCTTCCTCGTTTCCTTATTATATCATTTTTTTGTAGTTAGCGCAAGATGGTTTGCAACACTCATCCGGAAATTGCAGTCTTTTTTATAAAGTAACCAGGAAGCCACTAAGGCAAAAGCAATAAGAAGTGTCCATTTCGATGACTTTAAAAAAATTCTGTAATAACTTATAAGTTGATCTAACAAGTCAACGCCGCCCATCGAGGAGTTATACTTTTGCACTATTACCGGTCTTCTAACTTTAACAAACAGCTTTGAATTTTTACAATATCTATTTACAATGTCCTCTTCTCCTCTGCCTACAAAATTTGAAGCAAGATGTATTACCTTGTTATCCTGCCACTTGATTGGACAAATTTTTTGCAACTCTTTATCTGAACTGAATGCCCTTCTTCCAAATCTGTTAATGCGTGCGGTTCCAGCAGCATTTATACTTAATTGCGTAAGGATTTCAAGTAATTTGTAGGAGTTAAAAAAGTTATTGAAGAAGAGATTATGACCAGGCTGTTTTAATCTTTGTATCAAGTGCAAAACTATTGCGGTTGAAAATCCGTATTTTGCCAAGTTTTCCGAATCAATTCATGTTTGCTTTCCTTGGTATAACTCAAAATCGTAAGGAAATACAGATTTTCCACAAAGAACATAATTTTTAATACCCCTTGGGTTCGGCTTTCCTTTATGATACACCTTACAAGAAAGTCTTCCTTTAAATGGCACAATTTTCTCATCGATGCACACATCCTGCTCAATGGGTTCTTTCAAGCTTAGGTTCCATATTGTATCAATAAGTGGGCGTAGTTTTATGAACTTGTCATCACAGCGATGTGGTATAGACAAATTATCTATGAAATGAAGGCTTTATCGCAGCTGTTGTAATCTTCTTAATGACATCGATTCTATAAATAGAGCAACACCCAATGTTAGGTCCCAAAACAAAGAAGTTCGGCGTAATTGCATGCTTCCCATAGCGATTTGGAGTCCGATCTAGGTTTGAATCTCTGCCATTGTAGTATTTTTAAAACCAGCGATTCTATTTTGTGCAGCATTTAAGTTTGTATAAAACGTGAAATTTTCATACAGATCGCTGGTAAAAAATTCTTCAAAATATTCATAAGGACTTTTTACATTATTCTGTTCTTGGGTATCATTAGATTCAAAAGTAAATGGATGTGGCTGAAATTCCAATCTATTCCACCTTATGTCTTTGTTTTGTTTTATATTATTTTTTATACGAATTGAATTTGCACATTCTGCTCCTGATTCTGCTGTTTCTGGCTGTGCATTTTCAACATTTACTTTTTCGTTGGTTGTGTTGTGTCTTATAAAATAATCTATAAGAATCTCATCCTCAGGATTTATTCATTTTTTGTCAAAACTAAAGTGTGTCAGAAAAATGGGCGTCATCTACCAACGAACACGCACAAAAAACAAAAAACAAACAAACAAATTGGCCATTTCAGCCCTTGAAAGGACTTTGACCGAGCTTCTTAGGATCGATTGTGTTGTGTGTGTTATTAAATTTTTGCACACAATTGACCGAGAACTGGACCTACATGTTTTTTGCCGACTCCGAACGGCTCATGTTCTCAAGAAGCTTTACATGGCATTATTTACTCTCTGAGGTTTGCCATTGTCTGCAGAGAGGTGGTGACCGATCAGAAAAATTTTTATTTGAAAAAACTTTACGCCACGGCTGGGGATCGAACCCGGGCTCCGAGCATGCTAAGCCACACACTTAACCTGCATGCCACGGTCACCAACGAACACGCACACCTCCCATACAACCCAAAAATTAAAAACTGTATAAATCGGTTTCTGTCGAAGCTACAAAAGTAAAATTAGATATTTTTTAATTTTATGCCAAAGTAAAGGCGTGTTAGATGAATGGTCGTCATCCAGCCACTAACACGTCCACCTCCCATACAACCCCAAAATTAAAAACTCTATTAAAAGTCTTCTCTGTAAGCTAATTTGATACATTTGAAAACATTTGATACATTTGTATTTTATCAAATCAAATTTTAATTGTGTAAAAAGTTAGTGTCATTCGCCAATGAACACACCCACCTCCAATACAACCCATAATAGTGAAAACTCTATAAATAGGTTAATATTTCAGCTATAGAACTGAAATTTGGTATTTGTGTATTTTATATCAAAACTGAGGCGTGTTTGAAAATTTGGAGTCAAACACTAAAGAACACGCCTACTTCCTATACAATCCCCCTTTACTTTGCAGAAAAACAATTTGATATGAATGTTTTTTAGACGTCATCAAAATAGTAAAATATTTTGAAATCTTATACAAAAGGAGCTACACCATTTTGTACCATTACGAATGGGCCGTGGGGTATTTTAACTTCGGCCAAGTCGAAGTATTAAAAAAAAAAAAAATGTTTATTAAAATTTCAGTGATTTCCTATAAAGTCAAAAATATTTGTAAATTCGTTGAAAAATATTAAAGATATCAACATTTTTAATTGTGACATTTTTAAACTTTGAACTTCAATATCTTCGATAGTGCCAAAGATAGCGTGTTTTTATGTGCTAAAATTGAGAGGTTTAGTATTTCTTCAATAGTCTAGTATGTCTTTGTAATACAAATCGGTAAATCAATAGGGCAGTTCACGATCTTATCTGCACCTGATTGCAAAATTATGCAATTGCAAACATTTGCTATCAATTGTGTACATTTTTTTTTGGATAACTCTGCAACACTTGTTGCAAAACTAAACACGTTTTTTTTGTAAAAGAAATAAAAACAAAAAATATGATCTTAAAATTAAAATTAAATTAATCTATTGCAAAAAACAAAATTTATTTCTTTGATTTTGATTTCATATAAATTTTGGACACTAGAGCTTGCAACCTAGTGTTGCATGTCATTTTCTGATCAAAAAAGACTCTTTCTTCGCTAGAAATTGGTACCCTACACGCGACTCTTCTTGAAGACTCTTTTTCTAGCCGTTTTTTTATCTAAAATATGATCAAAAAACGATTAAAATACGGCTCATTTTCGAGTCATTTAAGAGTCGTTTTTTTATCTTTAAAAACCAAAAAGAGACTAAAAAACGACTCGAAAATGACTCTTCAAGAAGAGTCGCGAGTAGGGTACCAATTTCTCCCGAACAAAGAGCATTTTTTTGATCAGAAAATGATCGCACAATGAAGGAAAATCGAAAACGACTCTTATATGTTCAAAAATATAATAAAATGCTGGCTGGGACGAGTGATGTTTAATATTGTGAGATCTTGTGTGTATTTTGAAGTAAATGAACCAAAAACAACTTGAATTTGTTTAACAATTTCACAAACAGTAAGGTTGACTTTACTCCGAGATTGCTCTGTTAAAACTGAGCGATATGGCGTGAAAAATATGATTGTTTAAATATGTTCAATTTCCCGTTAGTTTCCACAAAAACAATAGTTACTTTTCTATCGCCTTTCCGATCAAAATATGCTTCTGCACACGCTTTGTTCAATATCCAATAAGTTGCGTTGAAAAAATGCAGTCAGTTTTTGATCATTGAGCGGAGTAAAATATGCTTCCGCAGAGCATATGTATTTTGTTTTTGTAGATCGTCAAGTGGACTCGTAAAAAAGACTCGTGAAGGAGATTATCAGCAAAACAGTCTTCCAAATGCTAGCTGGGATATGTGCAACAACGTAGCAAGTGTATACATGTATATTTTGTTAGTGTAGTGCAAAAATATGCAATAAACTTTTGTAAATGCACTCATGCAAGACCATTTGCACCAGATCGTGAACTCCACTAATGTAATAGATATAGCAAAGTCATCAGAAAAAGAACTGATTTTCATGATTTTGCCTTTAAAAACATTTTACTCTGCCACACTTGCTTCTCTTGATTTCCCATTATATCCTACTTATCTATCTCCTCATTTTCGAACCAAGGCAGACTTGACTGAATAGGTTTCACATCTGAAATCCTTGTTCAAAGCTATAAAAAAAAAAACAAAAAAATGTATCCCCTCAAAATTTAACAATGAAAGGTCCTTGTTATTTATCGAAATAGACACGTTTTAAATTTTCAGTAATCGTTTTTTAAGTTTATGACTTTATTTCCATTTAATTCCATAACTTTTTATAGTTATTTGGTCTTGACTCTTTGGTCTTTGAATAGATTTTTATTTAAATTGAAGTAGCCTTTTGTCAATATTGAGGTTAATGCCACTTATATTAATATTTCTTCAGTTATTTTAAACGTTAAAATAACTTTGTTTATAATCATAAATGTTCGTACTGCACACATTAAATATGGTTATTAAAGCAAATTGGTCATGTTTTACAAATATTTATACTACATAGATACATATTTTTCATATCAAGACCTCATTTTATATTGATCTGCAGCAAGCATGATAAAGTCTTTGAAATTCAAATTGAAGCAGTTCACATGATTACATGTGAAGTAGTTTTGCTCCAGTTTTGAAGTTACTCGTAATGTCCCAGTTATAACATCAGCAAGTAAATCTTATAAACACTTTATAACACGTAGCCATACTATATGTGAACGTTTGTATTCATTTGCTTGAATGAATTATGTTTCAAAGTACACTTGAAATCAACATAAACCATATTTGAAACTAATGTATGTGGAATAAAAAAAAAAATGCAAAAAAAAAACTTAAAATCAGTAAAAAACACTTGTTGAGCATATGAAAAAATAGGGCAGGCATAAAGGATCAGAGTAACAGTGCAGTACAAAAATACGCATTAAAACACACACTCACACGAACTCGAACCTACATCATCATAGCTTGTACAAAACGCATTTATTAAGAGTAAAAGTACTAACTTATATATATTCTTTATCCTTTATACGAAATAAAAAACAAACAAAAAAAAAAAAAAGAAAATAAAGAATGGAATGGAGCGGCAAGGATTTTATGTGCGTTATATGGGTTTTTAAAACACGCGCGCTGTTGTCAACTATATTTTTTTTATTGTTGTTGTTGTTGTTGGTTTTGTTATATTTCACGTTACGCGCTAGTAAGCAATACAAGCTTTATTCACTGTATTCAGTGCTGGCGCATGTGTTGTTATTATATTAAATGGGCTTTATGGTTTAATAGCACTGTAAAGTGAAGTTTTTTATAGTTTTTTAAAAAAAAAAAAAAAAATTAAAATCAGAAAAATAAAGCTTTAATAAAAGTATTTTTTCAGATTTTACAGAATTATTAGCACCACTGCCCTACAAGCTCGTCTTAGGAAGGTTTAATACTTACAAAAATAGTCGAAATGATTTTTGTTATTTTTGTAAAATCATAAATGAACAAAAAACTTGTTTGATTTGGAGAGAACTATAAGACCGTACAATAATTTCTAAATGAGTCATTTGCAAATATTCTTCTCTATTATTTTTCTAACAAACTTTTCTATGCAAAAATGTTTATAAATGAATTAATAACATAAGAAAAAACTTATGCCTCACTGACATTTGTTAATTTCATGCATTCATACCAATACATTTCATCATTCTATTTGAATTTATTTATGCGCTCATCTTCATTTTATGTAATCACATGCATTTATCCTAAAAAATTTCAATTTTTCTCCTACTATTACCATGTAAAGCTGCTTACAGCCGTCGTTATTCTTATTCACAGTGGCACCATTGAAGTGCTACCACCTCGGCGCCCTCTTCTTTTTCTAGTTGTTAACTGACAGTGTTGGCATGTGTGCTGCATTCACTCAATACTGTAGAGGCAAATATTTTTTTCATAATCATGCATACCTACCAAGCGATGAGCTGTTTAAATAAAACTTGTTTGCTTTACAGCTTTTGAAAGGATATTCTTTCTGCACATACAATAATTGTATAGGTATAAAAAGCTCATAAAAGAATAAAGCATGTTGCCAGCAGAACTAAAAAACAAATAAGCTTGCACTGAAATTGAAAGGACTTTTTGGTTATTACTTTACAAATAATGATGTGGTTTTACTTTTTATGCAAAAAGAAAAAAAAAATACTCAATTATGCTGTTTTCAATTTTTTTTCTTCGTTCCCTTTTTTTTGTTTGGCTTCACAGTTCTTCAAAGTCATACCACACAGCTATTTAATCAAGCCACTTGCTTCAGAAAACTTGCCTTTTTCTAACATTTTGTTTTGTTTTTTTTTTTTTTTTTTTATTATTATTAAGTTGTATAAATTTTCGCACCTTAGGGTGTTTATAATTAATATCAAAGTTGAGAACAATAAAAAAAAAAATGATTTAATTAAAACTCTGCAGAACAAAATGAAAAAAACTTCGCTTAATTAATATTCTGTTCGCACAAAAATGCGGCCAACCGCAAATTTTAACGCATTTCTATGTTGGCGCATTTTTGCTCGCTTCGCTTGGTTGCTGGCTACTTTTTGTTCTGCTAATTATGGTGAATGGTTATGCAAATAGAAATTTATTATGTCGGGTTCAGTTGGAACATGATTGTAGGATTTCAATTTTGCCAGAGATGAGGCAAAATGAGGTAGTTTAAAGAAGAAGCAGAAAATAAAGTTCATAACAAAAAGTAATATGATATGAAATTCATTGTTAGTAAATCAGGCAAAACTGAACTGCCAATGGTTAATAATGTTTAAGCTGCAATGTTTGACCTCATAAAACACATCGAAGAATTTTTTTTTTTGGTTTTTTAACCCTCACTTTGGCACTATTTACATATGTAAATATCCCAATTTTAAATTTGCCATAACTCCTTTCTTTTTTATTCGATTTGAATATGGCTTGGACTCTGTGGCTATTTTTTGGTTTTCTTTCTGAAAATTCAAAAGTTGTTTTTAATTTTAGAATTTTTTGATACTTTTTGAAAATTTTTCATTTCTATAACGTAGTTTGGTACATATTTACATATGTAAATATTTTGTATTTTAAAGGCTTTTCTGGTGTTTTACCGCATTTTTTGTATTATTTATAGAAAAAAATGATAAAGAAAAACTCTTCACATATTTTTTATATACACATATTTCGTATTTGATAGCTTTTATTGGGAAAATATTAATGAACAAAAATTTTTGGTTCGCTGGCACAACAATATGTCATGTTCTGATATTGTTGCTGGAAGTACTAATTTAATGAAAAAAGTATATTTTCTGTTGAAATGGGTTTTTGTTTATTCATTGGAACTATAAATTTTTTTTAATTTGATCTACATACTTACATTTTGATTATTCGTAAAGGACTGGACCGTCAAGTGTGCATAATATGTAAAACGATATATCGTAAGAAGTAATGCATGGATTTGATTGGTTAATAATTTTTTGAATAGGTTACAGAAAAACCTTTCTTTTGATACCCATAAAGCTAGATATTGTTGGAAAAAAAACACGACTTTTCCAGGCCCATTTTCCCAACTTGCGAACCCTATAACTTCTAAACCATTTGACAACGGTGTGAAATTTTTCCGGAATTGGACTTAGAAGGTGTTAATACATATATTCCACCTAAAAAATCATGCAAATTGAGAGGTTCTGTTTATCTTTAATGATGACAAAAAAAAATATTTACAAATGTAAATATGTGCCAGATTACGAAGTAAAAGATTGGTGCCAAAGTGAGGGTTAAAAACTTAAAAATCAGGTTTAAAATATTAAAATCAAATAATTCGGTTGTGAAATTTAAGGCTGACTTTTAGTAACAAAACTTTACTTTAGTAACAAAAAACTAGTAAGGTATATCTTCGACTTCGCTGAAGTTACAATACCCCACGGCCGATTCGTAAGTGTAAAACAATCTTAAATAGTAGCTCTTTTTGTATGAGATTTTAAAATATTTTACTATTTATATGACGTAATTTTATTTTTGTAGCTTCGACAGCAGCCTTCTTATATAGTTTTCAATTTTAGGGTTGTATTGGAGGTGGGCGTGTTAGTGCGTGGATGACGCCCACTTTTCTTCTACAATTTAGTTTTGATATAAAATACAAATTAAAAACATTTTTTTCCTGCAGCTTAAAGAAAAGCCTATTTTTAAGAGTTTTAAATTTTGGGGTTATATGGGAGGTTGACATGTTCATGTGTGAATGATGTCCATTTTTCGAACACGTTTTAATTTTCATATTAAATGAATAAATATCTAATTTTACTTTTGTAGCTTCCACAGAAACCTTTTTCTATAGTCTTCAAATTTGTGGTTGTATGGGAGGTGGGCGTCTTCGTTAATGGATGACTCACATTTTTCGATTACGCCTTAGCTTTGATATGAAATGAATAAATACCCAATTTTATTTATGTAGCTTTGCCACAAGTCTCTTTATATAGTTATCAATTTTGAAGTTGAATGTGAGGTGGACGTGTTAGTGGTTGGATGACGTCCATTCTAACACACTTCAGTTTTGACGTAGATTACATTAGTACCGAATTTAAGTTTTGTAGCTTAAAAATTTGCTTATTAATGGAGTTTTCATTATTGGCGTTGTATGAAAGGTAGGCGCGGCGTTCAGCCTATTTAGCCTATTCTCGAACTTAATGTTAGTTTTTTAGAAAAAAGCTTATATATCGAATTTCAGTACGATAGTTTCAGAATTACGGTTGTAATCGTGTCCAGAGATGGACAGACGGACAGACGGACATTGCTAAATTAACTCAAGTGGTGATGCTGAGCAAGAAAATATAAACTTTTCTATACCTACCACGCACCCTTATGGGCGTTACACACGTCGGGACAAAATTAATATACCCCTTATAGTCTAAGGGCTAGTGAACCATTTGACTAACCCGTTTACCACAAAGCTAGAAAATTTTCAAGTGATGATTTATTATCATTCTATTAAGAAAATACCGTTCTGGCAGGGATCTCGCGGTTGCATCATTGTCCTTTACATTTTTGAAAATGTAAAAAAAAAACATTTTTTTGAACCTGCTCCCACAAGCATAAAATTAAAGTTTAGTTTAGACGAGCATTTAATAGCTATGATGTTTGATGGGAGTCCGAGCACAAGAGGCTTGAACGAGTTGCAGTGTCAAAAATAGAGGATGCATCTATTTTAAAGGTGCTATGTTCAGATTGCAGCCAAATGATCCCTAAACAGTAGTAAACTTTTTGCTACTTTTAATACTTTTAGTGTTGCTTTTAACCATATTTCATTACTACTATTCTACATTTTGTACCAAAAGCGTACTATTTTCATGTCAAAACGCAAATGTTGTTAATAATATAATAACGCAAAACTTTTGATTCCGTGATTTGATATAAATACATATGTGTTAAGTCATTTTCCCCCTCTACAGTAGATGGAAAATGTACTCTCTCGCTCCAGCTCTCAAATTTTTAATTAAAATTGAAACAACCATGATGCGATTCCATGCGAAACCATGATGTGCTAATGAGTACCAGCATAACATAGCCCTTGAATAGAGCTGCCATACATCCCGGAAAATATGGACATGATCTGATCTGATCTGTCCTGGAGTCCAGGTATAGACTAGAAAAAAAAAGTTGAAGTACTGGTGTCTGAAATAAGATTTAAGATCGAGAAAATGCAATTTTTTTTACAGTGTACTTCTCCTTAGCAAGAACGTTTTTAAGCCCCGGTCATACAAAAAAGTATGTAGTTAATTTTTTCAAGGTTAAAAAAAAATGTTTTTTTTTCACATTTTCAAAAAAGTAAAGGACAATGATGCAACCGCGAGATCCTTGCCAGAACGGTATGTTCTTAATAGACTGATAATAAATCATCCCTTGAAAATTTTCTAGCTTTGTGGGAAACGGGTTAGTCAGATGGTTCACTAGCTCTCCTACTATTACGCAGTACGTGTGGGGGTATACATTTCGTTAAGAAATTAAAATTATATCTGTGTCAATAAGGAATAACCGCTAAAGTCGAGTTAAGACAAAGTGAGGTTATTACTTTCATTGCGTTTTTTCGCTAGGAAAAACACTAGTACGCAAATTTTTATGGTTGTTCCTTAAAAATTGAATGTTTAAGGCCATCAAATCTAAACAGCAAAAGTCATGGTACCCTGATATAAGGTAGCAATTTTAATCTAAAAAATGGACTTCTGAAATTTCGAATATGAGTTTAGCTGTTATTCTTTGTCAACACAGATATTTTTATGAAATTTTCAAGTTTTCAAAATGAAAATTCCTCATCTGTTCTCTTGTTTGCGGCTACCTTAATAATTACGGAAGACATTTTAATGATCCCGAGACTCCTAGGTTCCCCTAGCTTAGTAATCTCTTCATCCTTGTTGATAAAAATAGGTGCTGCGCCCTTCCACTTTTGATTTCCTCTTGTCACTGATGGATTAACATGAACCAACCTAATCCTTTTAATAACCTGACAAAAATTGGTCTCCTTGATGATAATCTCTTTTTTTCCCAATTGAATAATATTGTTTTCTATAATTTAAAGAGCAATTGTTGGAAGCTTCGGAGGATTAAATCAAGCTTTAATACGTAAACTGATAACGTATTCGTCAAGTCCTGTCATTTATCTCAAATGTTGGGCTCCCTGCCATCAGCTTATCTTATTTAATAGTCTAAGGCTTTAAATTAATAAAACTCATAGCCTTCAAAGCTATTAATATAAGGTACTCTTTTAAGCCTTAATTGTAATTCGTAATTGTTATACCTTCAGAATTGCAGTCTGATGTCATTTTGACTATAAGAACTGATTAAAAAGAATTTCTTATAAGTAAATTTACAGTCTATCGCCTATTGTCAGCCAATTAATCGTGACAGTGACTTTTCTCAACAAACCATAAAGATATTGGAACTCTCTACTTCATCTTCGGAGCTTGGGCCGGAATAGTCGGAACTTCATTGAGAATATTAATTCGAGCTGAACTAGCACACCCTGGAGCCTTGATTGGTGATGATCAAATCTATAATGTTATTGTAATTGCTCATACTTTTGTAATAATTTTTTTTTATAGTTATGCCTATTATAATTGGAGGATTTGGAAACTGGCTAGTACCCCTAATACTAGGCGCCCCAGATATAGCATTTCCTCGAATGAATAATATAAGCTTTTGATTGTTGCCCCCCTCATTAAGCCTTCTCCTCATCAGAGGAATGGTTGAAAATGGGGCCGGTATAGAATGAACTGTCTGCCCACCTCTCTCTTCTGTGATCGCCCATGGAGGAGCCTCTGTTCACTTGGCAATTTTTAGCCTTCACTTAGCAGGAATTTCGTCAATTTTAGGAGCTGTTAACTTTATTACAACAGTAATCAACATACGTTCAACTGGAATTACATTTGACCGTATACCTTTATTTGTATGATCTGTTATTATTACTGCTCTTCTTCTCCTTTAATCTTCTCCTGTTTTAGCAGGAGCAATCACTATACTTTTAACTGATCAAAACTTAAATACTTCTTTTTTTGACCCTGCAGGAGGAGTAGATCCAATCCTTTATCAGCACCTATTTTGATTCTTTGGTCATCCTGAAGTTTATATTCTTATTCTCCCTGGATTTGGAATAATTTCGCATATTGTTAGACAAGAATCAGGTAAATAGGAAACCTTTGCATCACTTGGTATAATTTATGAAATGCTTGCTATTGGTCTCCTAGGTTTTATTGTTTGGGCCCATCATATATATACAGTGGGAATAGACGTCGATACACGAGCTTACTTTACATCTGCAACTATAATTATTTGCTGTCCCTACAGGATTTAAAATTTTTAGTTGATTGGCAACCCTTCATGGAACTCGGTTATCTTATTCTCCAGCTATTATCTCTTGGATTTATTTTACTATTGGAGACTTAACAGGAGTTGTAATAGCAAATTCTTCTGTAGGTATTATTCTTCATGAGACTTATTATCTTTTAGCTCATTTTCATTACGTCTTGTCATAAGGAGCTGTATTTGCAATTATAGCAGGATTCATTCACTGGTATCCTCTATTTACTGGTCTTATAATAAACAAATCCTGATTAAAAAGCCAGTTTATTATCATATTTATTGGTGTAAATTAAACATTTTTCCCCCAACACTTCCTAGGATTAGCAGGGATACCACGACGATATTCTGACTATCCTGATGCTTACACTGCATGAAATGTTGTTGGTTCTACAATTTCATTGCTCGGAATCTTATTGTTTCTTCTAATTATTTGAGAAAGAATAATCAAACAACAGCAAGTTATCTTTCCTGTTCAGCTTAACTCATCAATTGAATGATTCCAAAATTCTCCCCCAGCTGAACACAGTTTCTCAGAATTACCTTCCCTCACTAATTTCTAATGTGGCAGATTAGTGCGGTGGACTTAAACCCCATTTAAAAAGTTTTCTTTTTTTAGAATAATGTCAACTTGATAAAATTTTGGGCTTCAGGATAGAGATCTCCCATAATAGAACAACTAATCTTTTTCCACGATCACACCTTAATGATTTAATTAATAATTACTCTTTTAGTTGGATGTTTGATAATTCCTTTAATATTCAAGCCTTTTGTAAATCGATTTCTATTGCATGGACAGTTAATTGAAATTATTTGAACTATTTTACCAGCTATTATTCTTCTTTTTATTGCCCTCCTCTCTCTTCGATTGCTCTACCATCTAGACGAAATTAATTCCTCTTCGATTACCCTAAAATCGATTGGGCATCATTGATACAGAAGATATAAATACTCTGATTTTACTGTAATAGAGTTTGATTCATATGTACTTCCCCTGAGAGACTTACCTCTTGACGGGTTCCGTCTTTTAGATGTTGATAACCGAGCAGTACTTCCAATAAATTCACATATACGAATTTTAGTAACTACATCAGATGTAATCCATTCCTGAACTGTTCCCGCTCTCGGGGTTAAGGTTGATGGCACTCCTAGCCGTCTCAACCAAACTAATTTTCTCATTAATCGCCCAGGCTTATTTTATGGTCAACGTTCAGAAATTTGTGGAGCGAATCATAGATTTATACCAATTGTAATCGAGAGAGTTCCAACAAAAACCTTTATTAATTGAATTAATTCCCTTTAACATTAAGTGGCTGAAGGTAAGTGTTGGTCTCTTAAACCGTAATATAGTAAATTAACAATTACTCTTAATAAAAAAGTTAGTTAATTTATAATATTAGAATGTCATCATAAAGTAATTAAAGAATAATAATTTTTGATTCCTCAGATAGTCCCCTTAGTTGATTAATTCTATTTGGTATATTTACAGTTTCTTTCATTTTATTTTGCACAATAAATTATTTTTCTTCTTTTCCATCACCTGGTAAGAAGGAAATAAGAGGAAAAGTTATCTCTCACTTTCTTTCTTGAAAATGATAACAAATCAATTCTCAATTTTTTTAATAATCATTATTAGCAGAGTATGTGCTGATCAAGTTTTCTAGAATTTATTTTTTTAAAAATTAAAAAAATTTTCATTCTACAAAATCTAGTGTGATAATGATATTTTGCAATTTTCATTTTCTTATTCATTTTCTCGCAAAATTACAGGTTAGAAAAACATATTATAAACATTTTGATAACTGATTACTATTGCCAATGAATCGTCGGTACAAAAAAGGATAAATATTGAAAATGATAAAAAAAAATGGTACTTTCGGTCCTTGAAAGACCGAGCTTCTTATGATCAATTGTTTTGTAAGTGGTCCATTTTCTGGACCTAAATGTTTTATGCAGACTACGAATGGCTAAAGTTCATGTTCTCAAGAAGTTTTATATTTCATTATTTACTCTCTAATGTTTGTCATTGTTTTCAGAAAGCTGACCGCCGATCAGAAAAATTAATTCATATTCTTTTCAAACCTTAACTCGAAAAAACGTTTGCTGGAAGTGAGGTTTGAACTCGGGATCCGTTGGTGCGAACGCCACACACTTAGCACGCATGACCACGGCCGCCACAAGTTATTTTAGTATGTATTTCAATATTATAGGAGGTTTAGAATATTTCAGGCTAGATTGACTTATGGCGTTTTCGTTTCTACCAAAAAATGTTGCCTTTTCATTGCCCTTGCCTTTTTTCGTGTTCGATTCTAAAATAAGTGCAAACGGGTGAGTAAATTCTGTGTTCGTTTCTAAAAATGTCACACTCACAGAGGGCAAAAAAGGCGCATTTTCTGCCTTGCAAACTTTCTCAGGGTAGATGATTGCCCTGCATATCAGCTGTTTTTAAAACGATAATATTGTGACATGCGTGCGTTAGACAAGGATGGTTATATTCGTTTATTTAAGTTGACATTTTTCGAGTAGGCAAAAACATGCACTTTTACAGGGTTGCGGGCAACATTGAAAACATTTTGCACTGCGACAGGGCAACATTTTTTGGTAGAAACGAAAACGCCATTAGAGTTTCCTTACATATTTATTATCGATAACTTTTCTGATACTTCACTTACTTAACTTTTCGTGACACAGCAGTTCTCAAACAATGAATTGAGAATAAAATTACCTTTGCCACTAAGTACTATACATTGTTATTCGCCACTTTGGAGATTTTAGTTGACCACCGTAAGACTTTTTGGGGTACCGTTACAGATAGCTGTGTGCTGATAATTCAGAAACGATTCAGGAACTTAAATAAAATATGAAGATTAATTTTTTCTTATAAGGAAAAACTCATTAAAAATATTGAAAAATGTGTTTTTAAAACATTTTATAAAAGGAACCAGCCATAAGTCCGTCTTCCATTAAACACCTTGACATGCAATAAGACACAATAGCAATGTGGAACTGTCAATTTTGACAACAACAATAAAGAAAAGTTCAAGAATATAGAATCATTTCATGGCAAATGTTTCTAGCTTCGTTGCCAGCCTCATTGCCACATCACGAAAATGAAAAAAAATATTATATTCGAAATTTTATTTTGCTATAAAAAGAATTTATTTTTAATCTCAAACCGCTTCAATTCAATTTGCTGCTTGTCTGCCGATTGTTTTCTTGCCTGTTTGCTCTATATATGTATGTACGTGACAAGTTGTGACTTTTATAAGGACCTTTTTTATGTTTTTTTTTACGAAACAACCATAAATTGCAATTATAAATCACTCAAAACACATGAGCTGACATAATATGCGTATATAACAGACACCGTTATCCTGCGTATATCTCTCGTGGCTATGCCCGGGCTTAACCTGGCATTAAAAGTCAATAGTTTTTAAGCATATATCCTGTTTAAAGTCACATTTTTGCCATGTTTTTATTTTTACTTTTTTGCTTTTATATTGTTGTTGGTGTTGTAGCTGTTGATGTGTTCCTTTTTTATTTTTTA